>JAWRVZ010000085.1:2397500-2572500 GCA_037043235.1 Rhodeus uyekii
TCTTTTATTTAGTCCTAAATGTGTTACAGATGTGCAGAATTATTCTTTTGATAACAGTTTTTATTTTAAAAGCATTAAATTACACGCACAGAATGGCATTCAGGCATTACTCATGTCAGATGGTCGTTATATCGTTTTCATGAACTTTTTTTCATATTTTATGTTCTGTTAAGTGAGTTCATATTTGTACTGAGTTCTTTGTCCTTATATGGTGGACGTATGAACCAGAGGAATCAAAGGATGGATTTTGTTATTTGCATTGTTCCGTATAATGATTCGACCCGGGAAATAGAGAGAAACATTAGCTCTGTTTCAAAACCTGAATCCAGAAAATAGCATGAAATTGTATTTTGCATTATCTTTATTAAAATCCATGTTGCATGTAAAACCCTGTTTGCTCTTCTTGATGATCAAACTAAACTGATGTTCCTTATCTTATGCCATATTGAATCTTAGAGCTACAGACGTGCCTTAAATCTGTTTCTGTTCTTCACCCAAAGATATGTCTGTATAAGATACACACAGTTAAATATAGAGCATGTATAGACCAATGCAATCATTTGGACCTCATTAATTATGCGTTTTGGATCTTGTCAGTCCCAGAATGCATTTCTGTTATATGGAAATGAGCAAGTAAGATATTCTTCAGAAATTAATTTATTGTGTTTTACAGGAGACAACTTTCATTTGGGTGCAAATTATTGTCGTAAATGTACAGCAAAGGCTTTCCTTTAGTTGTCTAATAAACCTGGCATTTCATATTACGAATATTGCTTCTATTCCACGGATAAAAGCATCATGAATGCTCCTTGCACTAAACCACTTTCAAGTAAATCTGTTTGTTTTTGTGCGTCTGCTTTTATTTGCTCGTCTTTATAGGCTGTCTGTGCATTTGTGAAAGTCTTTGATTGTGCGCCGTTGTCTTTTTTCTTCACTTACTCATCAGACATCCTGTCTTCGCTCTGACATGCAGCTAGACCTCAGCCAGAGCATCCTGTTGCTCAGCAGAGTTTCTTGACCTTTGACCTCTGGGCAGCACTCCACGCGCTTTGTCAGTCTGACAGCCTGTGCTGAACAAGCACTTAAAAGAGTTTTGGTTTGGTCTGGGAGGAGGGGGGAGTTTATCACCCCATTTGACCAGCAGAACACATTTGCCCAAAAGCCCTGAAGATCTGCTGGGGAAACTGATTTTCCTTTTGTTTGTTAATTTCAGGGGGGTTGGTGCTCTCGAGTAGCGTTTCCACCACTCGCGCTTTTTAAAGCACAATAAAAGAGAAGCAGGGACTTGTGGGAGCTCTTTCCCTCGTGCTCATGCAGAAAGCAGATGTTCTGCTCGAATCGAAGTGTGGTGTTGAGCGCGAGTCAGGGGTTTGGCTTCAGACAACCAAGTGTGAGAGTTCCCCACAGGGATGCCGATGAAAGCTGAACATATACTGAGAGGAAGTGTTGGATGTGTGTAGTTGGGAAACACAGGGAGTGTTTGTGAGAGATCACTGAGACTGGAGGAAATTAAATCACGTGGAGGGAGGATGTATTGTTTGCATTAGAGTAAAACAGATAATGTTTCATAAGCAAATGCTTGAAAAAGTCAGTGATGTGATCATTATTGTAGAGATTATTATGTTTCTAGCATGTTATATGTTTGGCATCAGTTCTTCTAACCCTGATTGATGGACTGTGCAGCGTTTCATTTCTATAATAACTATGTAGGAAGAAACATCATGGCCATATTCTAGGATTTCAATGTTAAGATTCATCAGGCTCAAACTGTGAAAGAAAGGTTTGGGAGGAGCATGAAGAATCATTTTCACAGATGAGTTCAGAGCTTAAATGCCCTGAAAGTCTTTAGTATGTGCTGGAGGAGACGTCACAGAGTGCTGGACGCTTGCGTTAACAATACAAGATCTTCAGCAAAAACTCAAAACATATATCCATCAAGAAACCCAAACAGGGTGTCACAGTCTTGTCTTGTCGCGTCTGTCACATCCGGGTCCCTACCTGCACGCTCCTGTCAGTGTCTCATGATGTTCCTAAGTCTCGTCAGCTGTTCCTAATCCCGTGTTTATACGTATATATACCCTCCTGTGTTCATGTGTCTTGGTTGGTTGTGAATGTCAGTACGTTCGTGTCTTGTTCCGTGTGGATGTACCCTTTCCGCGTTCTCTCCAGGTTTGCACTGTTAAGTGCCATTTTGAGTTGTTTGGATATTTAAAATGTTTTGGTTTTACTTTTTTTTTTTTATAAATCAAGATTTCATTTGAGCTCCTGGTTCCAAGTCTTGCTTCCGCATCGCACTCGCTCCCACTGGATGACACAGGGCAGTGTATAATATAATACGTTACATATTTTATACACAATATTTTCACTCCCGCTGAACATAAGCACACAAAACTGAGGATTTCAAAAGACTTTAGTTCAACACAGGCAATACAAACACAGAGGCATTTCAGCATAACACAGACAAGACCAGATTTATTGCATTGAAAACAATGTAACCTGAATACACAGGAAAGCGAAATGATAAATGACGACACAGCTGAACGTGATGACAAATCATATTAACTACCATGACAATAAAGGAGTAGCGGGAAAACAGGAAGTGATGAAAAAAAACTAAAGTCTATGAAAACTAAACTAAAGATGCACATAACAGAATAACTGTTACAATTAAATCATGTTGGCAATAATGCAATATTTAATGTTATCATATAATGATATAATACTTAGAATTATGCAATTATTTGTAATACATAAGCTTTTACTTCTGCACACAGAGTAATACAGACCAATTAACATGGGATATAGAAAATAAATTAGAATTAGTTATGTTAAAATTACCATTGATTTTTATTCTTCTCTCCACTTGGGTATTTAGTAAATGCACAAGTGATGGCATAAAGAAAGAGGTCAAATGGGTGTTTTAAGAATGAATTTGTTTAGAAACATTTTTTTTATGCAGGCATTTGCTGCATCAGAAGAATAATGAGGCTGAAGGTTTGAAGTCATTAGTTCCAGTGCAGAGTTTTCATGAATATAGATGTCGAGGTTCTTCTGATTCATACACATTTGCATTCGTAGAAAGATTATTAATTTAGACAAAAACACAGCCTCCTTAAGCATAAATGATTTTTTTTTGCGTGCTGGAGTGAAAGACACTTGAGTGCTTCTGGACATGATGCATTGCTCATTTGGCTTCAGGTGAATTATAGGGACAAAACATAATTTTTCCCTCCCGAACCAAAGGACTCGTCTAGACAGCGCTCTTTAGAGGTTTCCAGGACTCAAGGTTCAGCATAACACAACCAAACGGACAGCTTATGATTCCGCACACACCATTCCACATTTGATTTGCATGTTATTACAATGCTGAGAGAATGACAGATCATTTCCACATCACCTCGTTGCAAATATTTTGTCTAAAAAGGGTTAAGTCACCAAAAAGTGAAGATTCTGTGATTATTTATTCACCTTCATGTCTTTGGTTTTACTACTTTTGTGTGATTTTTCCATGACTTTTGTATGGAGAAGAATGATGACTTTAGTATACAGATTCCACTGAAGTATAATGATTTGAATGACATGAGGATGAGTATAACTTCACTTTTTCATGATTTATTCCTTCTAAACAGGTTTCTCACGCTGTTTGCTGAGTTTTTCATTAATTCAGTATTTTTATTAGACGCCAGATGAGTAGTTGAACAGAACTGGCATATCTTAAACTGTATGCTGTTCAAATGAATCAGTAAATAAAGTATTCCCATATGTTTGTGACTGGCTCACGGTGAAGGATTATTTTCATATATCAAATTCTTGCTACTTTTCGCAGATGCTAGGCTGCTTGAAAGATAAACCGTCCGAAAGTTTTGTCAAAGCGGATGTAATGAACGCGCTGAGGCCCAAAGGGAGAACAACAATTGGGCCCAAAATACAAGGAGGAGATGAAAGATCTTCCAGGAACTGCCGTGATGGACTGGGATTGAGAAGGGTTTAGGCCTTGGCTTGACGTGAAGCTAATTCGGTACCTTTGGCTGTGACTTCACAGACTCTGACACTACCAAAAAACGTAATCATTGGACTCATAAAAAAGCCTTTTTGATTCCAATCTTATGTGATGTTCATTGCGCAAGTGTCAGAGGAGCAAATCTGCTACAAAATGAGTTTTAAGTGTTAGCATCTGTGGGATGCTATCCAGGAGCTCTGATCTTATCCCGACACTTTTGCATATGCTTATGAGAAACATTTGATTTGTTTCTTTTGCTAAAGGGATCGTTCACCCCAAAATTATGTCATTTATTACTCACCCTGGTGTTGTTCCAAACCCGTAAGACCTTCATTCATCTTCGGAACACAAATGAAGATCTTTTTGATGAAATCTGGGATCTTTGTCTATGCAGAAATGCAACTAACCCTTTGATGCTTCAAAAAGTTTTTCAACACCAGAATGAACCTCATTGGTTCTTGCTGGAGCTCAAACGTGACGCGTAACACCAGAATGAACCTCATTGGTTCTTGCTGGAGCTCAAACGTGACGCGTAACACCAGAATGAACCTCATTGGTTCTCGCTGAAGCTCAAACATGACGCGTAACACCAGAATGAACCTCATTGGTTCTTGCTGGAGCTCAAACATGACGCGTAACACCAGAATTAACCTCATTGGTTCTTGCTGGAGCTCAAACATGACGCGTAACACCAGAATGAACCTCACTGGTTCTTGCTGGAGCTCAAACGTGACGCGTAACACCAGAATGAACCTCACTGGTTCTTGCTGGAGCTCAAACGTGACGCGTAACACCAGAATGAACCTCACTGGTTCTTGCTGGAGCTCAAACATGACGCGTAACACCAGAATTAACCTCATTGGTTCTTGCTGGAGCTCAAACGTGACGCGTAACACCAGAATGAACCTCATTGGTTCTTGCTGGAGCTCAAACATGACGCGTAACACCAGAATTAACCTCATTGGTTCTTGCTGAAGCTCAAACGTGACGCGTAACACCAGAATGAACCTCATTGGTTCTCGCTGAAGCTCAAACGTGACGCGTAACACGAGAATGAACCTCATTGGTTCTCGCTGAAGCTCAAACGTGACGCGTAACACGAGAATGAACCTCATTGGTTCTCGCTGAAGCTCAAACGTGACGCGTAACACCAGAATGAACCTCATTGGTTCTTGCTGAAGCTCAAACGTGACGCGTAACACGAGAATGAACCTCATTGGTTCTCGCTGAAGCTCAAACGTGACGCGTAACACGAGAATGAACCTCATTGGTTCTCGCTGAAGCTCAAACGTGACGCGTAACACGAGAATGAACCTCATTGGTTCTCGCTGAAGCTCAAACGTGACGCGTAACACGAGAATGAACCTCATTGGTTCTCGCTGAAGCTCAAACGTGACGCGTAACACCAGAATGAACCTCATTGGTTCTCGCTGAAGCTCAAACGTGACGCGTAACACGAGAATGAACCTCATTGGTTCTCGCTGAAGCTCAAACGTGACGCGTAACACCAGAATGAACCTCATTGGTTCTCGCTGAAGCTCAAACGTGACGCGTAACACCAGAATGAACCTCATTGGTTCTCGCTGAAGCTCAAACGTGACTCGTAACACGAGAATGAACCTCATTGGTTCTCGCTGGAGCTCAAACGTGACTCGTAACACCAGAATGAACCTCATTGGTTCTTGCTGAAGCTCAAACGTGATGCGTAACACGAGAATGAACCTCATTGGTTCTTGCTGAAGCTCAAACGTGATGCGTAACACCAGAATGAACCTCATTGGTTCTTGCTGAAGCTCAAAAGTGATGCGCAACACCAGAATGAACCTCATTGGTTCTCGCTGAAGCTCAAACGTGATGCGTAACACCAGAATGAACTTCATTGGTTCTCGCTGAAGCTCAAACGTGATGCGTAACACCAGAATGAACCTCATTGGTTCTCGCTGAAGCTCAAAAGTGATGCGCAACACCAGAATGAACCTCATTGGTTCTCGCTGAAGCTCAAACGTGATGCGTAACACGAGAATGAACCTCATTGGTTCTCTCTGAAGATCAAACGTGATGCGTAACACGAGAATGAACCTCATTGGTTCTTGCTGGAGCTCAAACGTGATGCGTAACACGAGAATGAACCTCATTGGTTCTTGCTGGAGCTCAAACGTGTTGCGTAACACCAGAATGAACCTCATTGGTTCTCGCACGTCGAGTGAACATGCTTGAGCTTCTGTTTGCTACGACTTATGTGAGTTGATGAATATTTATGTGAATAAAAGTCTAAATTTAAACTGTTCATCATATAAAGCATCGATTCATCATCGTGTCTCTTTAGAAAGTTTGGACTTTTCTCAGATTTCTCAGATTTCTTCAAATAGATCTTCACTTGTTACGAAGATGATTTAAAGTCTTTTGGGTTTAGAACGACATGAGGGCGAGTAATTAATGACAGAATTGTAATTTTTGTGTGAACTAACCCTTTTAACATGTTACACAGAGAGTGTTGAGATAATTATTCAGAGATGTTTGTTACGAATGAAAGATACTAACCTCGCAATAACCTTTCGATTTATGATTGTATTTTTGGTTTTATTTTTTTCCTGCTTCTAAAAGTTTGCAATTGGTTTCAGAGAGGGTTGTGTAGCAAAGATTGCAACCCAAATCTCAGATGAAAAGAAATGCGATGTAAGGAAATGTGCAAGCCCAGACTTGTAATGTTTGAGTGCGTGATGACAGATGTGTTAATGTGGCCAGATGTGCCCAAAGATCCCCTGCTAATGGATACCCTTCACATGAGAGGCTGCATTTTTTTTACTTTCTTATTCTTGTGGGTTTGGGGTTTCATGATGTTTTCATGCTGAAGTTTATTTGTTCTGTTTGACAGTGTAAGGACTGCCAATGGAGAAATACATCATTGATAAACATCATACTTGAGATCACATATACGCATTGGAACAAAAAAATCACAAATCAGGCCTCAACTGTTTCTCCTAGACAGTTTAAATGGAGAAAAAAATAAGGAATTTTGCTTCTCAGATGTTTCACCTGAGAAAAAGACTAGTAATCTTACATATCTCTATATCATCTCAAACTGTGTTTGCTTGTATCAAATGATTTGCTCTTTACTCTTACTGTATATCCACAAGTAAGTCAGTATGTCTGTTTTTGTTTCTGAAGGAATTGAAAGAATCTAAGATCAAGTTGAAGGAGATAAATCTACTTGATTTGACCCTTAAAATTACTTTTGTGTGTCTTAATTTAGTGCAATTAAGCAATATTTTTGACTTGCATAAAACTATTTACTTTAGAACAGATGTTACCACAAGTATTTTGATTTTATTTAACAAATGAGACATCAATTAAGTCTCCTAAACTATAAAAAGCAATATCAAAGTAACACATTTCTTATGAGTACCATTCAAATGTGTTTATCCATGATGCATTCGTAAATCACCAAAGGTTTTTAATTAATACGAAGACATTCATTTTAAAATTAAATCTGAAATACAACTGGAAAATTCCCATAACAATATAGAGAACATAAAATATACAGATAATGAGTCTGATGTAATGAGTCAGCTTATGAAGTGTGAAGGTGATCGGTTATTGCTTTGAGTCTTTTTGTCTTTATTTTTCAGTAATTCTTCAATTACTGCAGGTTTTTAATGTTTTTCACCATTTTTAATGCTCTTTTTGGTGTTTTGTCGTGACCTTTTGAATCTTGTGCATTGAAATAAATCATGTGAGCTCTTTAAACCCTTAAGTGGGTTTCTTTTCCTTACAGTTGAGCAGGTTTCTGGTCCTCAGGTGTTTTCCGTAACCCAGTATACTACACCTGCCTTCATTGCAGCTCATGTTGGAATAGTTCAGCCCTGCGATGAGGCAAGCGGTCCGTCCTTCGTCCGGTCCAAGGGTGTAACGTTCCTCATTAGCTAAAGCTTAAGAACTGGCAGCAGTCTCTCTCTTGCCGTGGGATGTCATTACATCAACCTCTGAATATTTCCATGGATTATTGCATTCCAAGTCAACTGTTATCCTATCACACAAGTGCTATTTGGTCTATTCCTGTGAGTCATTGAGAAATTAGATACCTTCATTGAAACTTGTTATGGAAACGAGCATGACAACTGGTGACAAAGAAGCTGATGACAAAATGTACATTGTATGCTTTACTGAAAGTATGCTTTGGTTTTTGCAAACCTGTAACCTCAGTTTTAGCTATTTTCTAAATGATTGTCTGTGGTGTTTGACGTTATGCCACACATGCTGTCTATAAAGTTACTTTTTGTAATGAAATCTAGAACATTCCTTTAAGGCCTATAAGTTCCTAAAATAGAGTTTCTGTAATTGCAACATGACCATTTGTCATGGTCCAGAGATGAGCATATTCACTTTAAAGCAATAGATTTTTCGATACATTTCAGGTTTTGCTGTGAGTCTCAAGATGTGGTGTTTTACATTAGTTCCAGAGCGGAGTTTGATGCGGGAAACGTGTCTTAAATGACCTCAGTGGATTATACACTGTGCAAGTCGAGGCAATCGATTCATGTTAAGACCATCGGCACAGATCCACGAGCACCAGACAGATCCTCTGATCAGACACCGATGGTCAGCTTGGCTTCATACCGGTGTGATGAATCTGATATTTGTGTAGAAGGAACTGGATGAAATATTTAGCTTGATCCCAATCCACAATATGAATTCTGACTCGTGATCTAGCTTGAATCCTAATGACACCGTGTTTGTTTGTTGGCAAGAGGAGAACTTGTTCCCTGATTGATCCTGGTTTCTCCCAAGGTTTTTTTTTTCTTCATTCTGTCACCTGATGGAGTTTGGGTTGCTTTCCACTGTCACCTCTGGCTTGCTTAATTGTGGACACTCAATATTCAATGATATTATTGATCTGACTACACTGACACTTTTGGAGGAGAACTGAACTGAGCTGGATGATGACGTCACTGTTTCTGGTTGCTATGATGTTGCCGTGTGGTTGCTATGATGTACTGAGGCACTGATAGATGCTTACAGATCAACCACTGGCTCTATCTATATCCATTTATACATAAAACAATTAAAAAAACGTACTACATATATTGTGCTGGACGAACTGAGACTTGCATTTTGTTGCTCTACCATTGGTTTGATTTCTTCTATTGCTCTCCTCATTTGTAAGTCGCTTAAGTCTGCTAAAGGACTAAATGTAAATGAAATATAAAGTTCTGTTTGGTACCAGAACATCGCCATGCAGTTGCTAAACTGCTCTCAGTACTTGCCTGGGCATTGCTATGGTTGAACACATTTGCTAATGTGTTCCGGCTGGTTTTGATCTAAATCTAAAATTGTCGAGAGTTTTATGTGATTGGTAGGTTTAGGGTTAGGGGATGGAGTATACAGTTTGTACAGCATAAAAGTCATTATGTCTATGGAGAGTCCCCATAAGAAGTGGAAACGTGTGTATTTTCTTAATGGCCTAAGTCAAAAAGCCCAAAGTCTTTGGGATATTCTGGTCACTACATATAAGTCTGTAGAATATTTCTTTGCATCTTCACTTGGTCCAATTGTGAGTCTTATTGCTTGTAAAAGTAACAGCACACCTCTCCTCAAAAAGCTGCATGATTATTCATTATTCATTTAGCATGCTAAACAGAGGTATTTAATAGAGACGCTGCATTACTTATCCATCTTCCAATTATCAGATAAGAGGACACTCCAGATGTGTAAGATGATAAAGAGGAACTAATTTATGTGCAAGAGGAGACGCTCTGGAACGAGCCGTGACCTGATTTTCTCCAAGTTGCATGAGAGAACTGCGTTTTGTCCTTGACAAGATGGGCACAAGTTCACCGCAGCTGAATTCACGTTTAGTCAGCCAAGGACTGGAAAGTAATTTGAGCTTTAACTCTGTCCCAACCTCCAACCCCCCTTGTCGTTTGTTCCTCTCATTTGTCTATCTTTCTTTTTCTCTCTCGAATGGCCGGCTTCCAGTCTGCATGTGTGTCTCTCTGGAATCAGGATGCACATGCAAATAAAATTAGGCTCATGTGCTCCAGTTTGTTTGCTCTTCGTTTAAAGCTGCCAGGGGTGCAATGTTGAAGCAAGAGCTGATTCTGTCAAGATTCATGCTCATCTTGTTTCAACCTGACATTCATGCTCTTTTCTTTTTTTGCAGAATACTTTTAGTCTTACATAGCATATGCGTAATTATTGAGGCTTGTTTCCCACACACACAAAAAAAAAAAATTGTGGAGAATTGTGACTTTTTCCTCACAATTAGTAAAAAGCCCAATTCTGAGGGAAAAAGGAATGTCTTTATATCACAAAGACTGTCTTTGTATCTTTATATGAATGGGTTTATATCAGACAGTTAGAAAATAAGTCAGAATTGAGAGATTGTGAGAATAAAGTTAGAATTGTGAGAATATATATGATATACTGTATATGAAACTATTGAAAAAATTGAAAAGAATATTAAATAATTAAAAAAAAAATAGCATTATAATTGTGTGAATTCAGACAAAACTGTCCAAGCTCCAAGAGATGTTATCATGTGACTCAAGAAGACTAGAAATATAACGTGCATTGGACTGTTTATATAATTAGTTTTTTTTTGTTTGTGTGTGTGTGTGTGTGTGTGTGTCCTTTTTGGAGCTCGACACATGCAATGACAATGAAGTGTTGAAGCCTACGAAGAGACACATTAATAGCATTCACATTTAAATGACATGAGGGTGAGTAAAAAATGACAGCATTGTTAAATTGAGGCGAGCCGTTCCTTGAAAGAGAAACCTCTGCCGTTGTTTTTATTCTGTCCACTCCTGTCGTGTGCCTTTCTAGTCTTATATCTTGTGAGAACACAAAGCTTTAAGTGACCAGGGGAAACAACAGCGTCCTGTTGTGTCTTTTTCCCCTAGTGACTGATGATTTGATTAGTTTTTTTCTGCTTGTGGCAATGCTACAGTCGTCTTTCTACAGCATGAAAGGTAGAATTATTTCCTGTTTTTTTCTCCTTCGTAATCTTTCGCTCTGTTTGGTCTCTGCTCGTGTGAATAATTGAAAAATAAATAGGAAAATGGTGGCAGAAACACTGTTACACTTTGTTAGTCGTTTGTCATTAACCTCTCCTTTAACCTGTTTCATGACTGAATGTTTGCCGTACTGGTCCTAGATCTTTTCAAGGACATGGTGCTGAGGCCGTTTGATGATATAATAAGATGCAATGAGGAGATGGGATGGATCTTGCTTAGGAGTGATGTGACGTAGTGGTTAACGTTCTCCCAAAAGAGAAAATTAAATGGTGTGCCAACACTGGAAGCTCCCAAAAGGTCAATAAAATGACCATGAAAGTGGTCAGCGACTGTCAGACTAGCTAATTGTCTGGTAGTAGAGGAACTAAAACAGAGTTTTCCATTTGTAAATGCAGAATACATTTACTATTTATCTTGCTGATTTTTGAAGTTTTTCTAATGATTAATGTGTTTGTATTTTTCCTTATTTGTAAGAATAAATGCGTCTGCTAAATGAATAAATTCATTATGAAGGCACACACACACACATGGTATCCGTTGGCCTTTGATTGGCCATCATTGATTGATTCAATTGAGAAGTACAATTTCTTGTTTAGAAGTTTGTGGAAGGCATTCGATTTTTCTTTTAACGGAAATGCACTTCAGATTCCCGCAGACATTGAAAATGTTGAAAGATCTTAATAACCTTGAAAAGTCTAAAAGTCCATCGGCTATATATTTTTATTCATTGTGGGTGCCATCTCTATAAAATCCTTTTTAAAACCTTGACAAATAAGTGGAATAGTCATAGAAAAGTCAATGAATTTCATTACTCCAAACGTGTTGAAACCCTGAGCAAAGTTCACGATTTGATAAGAGATAAAAAATAGGGATAAATCCTATTTTTGGCTTTCACAGTCTCCCGCATCTGTGGATGATCAAGTACATGTTGAGTTGACCCTCCTGCCTTAAACATATGCCTCCAAAACCCACCTGAGGGAATCATTATGGCCGCGATTCGGACCTCAGATCGGTCTGCTGCTCCTTCAAGACACTGTGCTTGTAAATGCTGCTTCTTCTGCAGGTGTGATCAGAAGAGCAACATCTGTCAGAACATCTGTGATCACATAGCAGATTTCAAGTTTCTAGTTTTTTAGACACCACTGCCAAATGCTGTTTTGTAGAAGTGTTGTTAATCCCATTTACTATGTGAAACATTCCTGTAAGCCATGAATAGTGTGAGGTGAGACCAATTAAACATCCTTCCATTATAATTAAGTGATAAGGGACAAGAGGTATGAATAAGTCATGGCTGCAACCCCTTTAAAAGTCCTATATTTACACGGCCTCAAGTGCCTTAACAATTGCCTAATGCAAAATGCTTAATATGAATATTAAATTTTATGAGTGAATTCATTAAGAATATAAAAGACTCTTTGACTTATTCCTTACCCTGAGATTAATGATTGGTATCTGCGCTGTACACAAAAAATCTGGGTTGGGTTAGTAAGATTTTTCTTTTTGATATTGCTTTTAAAGCAGCAAAGATGCATTACTTTTATTCATTTAGCAGATGCTTTTATCCAAAGCGACTTACAACTTGAGGAATACAGAAAGAGATTACACAAAGTTTCAAACATTGCTTGAAGTAGCATAAGCCTGCAGAATAGAGGGACTAAAAGGAAGGTGAAAACAAGGATTTTCTTTTTTTTATTGTTGGTGGTGTGTGTCATGTTAGGTGCTCACGGAAGAGTTTTCAGCTGTTTTGAATATTGCCAAGGATTCTCTTGGTTTTTATAGGATTCTCAGGATGAAGGGTGTTCCACCAGCAGGGAACGGTGAACGAAAATGTTCTTGAGAGTGATCTTTTTCCTTTCTGTGATGAACCACAAGTCGTCGCTCATTGATAGATTGAAGGTTTCTAGTAGGTGTGTAGATTTGTAGTAACGAGAGGAAGTATGAGGAGCTGAGCCTGTGTTTGCTCCGTAAGCAAGTGTCAGTGCTTTGAATTTGATGCGAGCTGCAAGTGGGAGCCAGTGCAGAGAGATGAATAGAGGTGAGACGTGGGCACTTTTGGGTTTGTTGAAGACCAGACGAGCTGCGGCATTCTGGATCAGTTACAGGTGTTTGATTGCACTAGAAGTTGCACTAGGAAGTCCAACCAAAAGAAGAAGTGTTGCAATAATCAAGCCTGGAAATGACCATGGCCTGTACAAGAAGTTGTGTTGCTTGCTCCGTCAGGAACGGCCTGATCGCCCTTATGTTGTGAAGGGAAAACCTGCATGATCGAGCCGTCAATGTGCAATGTGATCTTTGAAGGACAACTGAATATGACATTCAACATTAAATAGAATAGAAGTGACGACAAAAGCTATTTATAATTTTTCAAAAGATTTTTTTTTCAAGTAAATGTGGTTCTTTTGAATTTACTTAATTTACTTATGAATTTATTTATCAAAGAATCCTGATTTTTTTTTTAAATATTAATTCATGTTAAATTGTAATACTATATCATAATATTACTGATTTTTCTGTATTTTTCATCAAATAAATGGTGAGTACAAGCGACTTTAAAAACATTAAACGCCTTACCAACCCCAAAACTTTTAAATATACTCTGTAAGCACAGATGTAATAATGTAGTGGCCAATCATCATTCAAGATGGGATCCAGGATAGGAAATATTGGTTTTATAATAAACATTCATTAAAAAGTAATTTTCTTGCTGTCAGAACAATGCATTAGACATTTACATTCCATAATGAGATCTGTCTAATCTTTTAAAAAATCAATTAAATTCATTTTCCAGTTCTTTGAGGGTGTAGTACAGAGCAAATATTTCCATGTACCTCTATGGGGTTTTCTTAGATATTAAAAGCTATTTTTAACTTAAAGTGTTTCTTGGAAACAATCATATTTCATTTTATATTCACTGCAGTGTTTTCATTGATTTCCTCCTCACGGAGTCGGCTTTAAGATCATCTAATTCAATTTAGGGTGAAGTTTGGCAAGAAGAGATCAACTTCTCCTGAAAGTTGAAAACTAGCGTTTAATGTGTAGTAGGCAGTAATCAGAATGGCTTTTTAACGTTTTATTCAACTCATAAACTACACACAGACCACAAACTGAACCGTTTTTTAGTGTGGTGTCATCAATTTGAGATAAATCCACCCCAAACATAGACGGTCTCTTCCTAGAAAAGCTGACTGGCATAATGAAGTGAACCAGACTAAGTCTGTGTGTTTTTCAGGGAGGTTGTTATTCTCTGACTCAGCAATGCTGTAATCGTCTTCATGAGTTTGTCACTTTCTCTCGGGCAGGTTCTGATTAAGAAAGCACAGCTGCATGAGGAGCGATCGAGTGCAGATGTTGGTAATGGTCTGATCAGAACATTATCTCAGCAGGGAAAGAGAGGAAGAGAGAGAATCAGGGCGTCCTTTCACAGGCTGAGTGGATCTCTCTTGCCCGTCTTTGATGCGTGATCATTTGCAGCTGATCGGATTTTACAGGAAAATAAGGGGGATCCAGACGCTTGGTTTCGCACTACAAACTTTTGAGCTCAACGTTTATGAGTGAAAGAGGGCGAAACGTCATTTTCCTGATGTCAGCTGAAAACTAACTTTTGTTTCAGAGATGAGCAGGTTTAGAAAACAAACAATGCATTGGTCGCAATAAGACCAGGAAAATAAAGTTAATTTTGAAGTAAAATTACTTGAGGAAACAAGTGAACGCAACTTGTTTGTGTGTTTGTGTTGCAGAGGGTTGTTTGCTAGTCACTACACAGAAACACACTACCTGGAGGATGGAAGTGTCATCACCACCATACCGAACGTCACGGTAAGCTTACAAGCAACCGCAGTTTCCATCCAAATTTAACCCTACGCATACAGAACACATGGCGATGTGCACTTCCTGTAACACCTTGAAAAAGTGTTTCGTTTGAGCTAGTGGGTTGATGGTTTTTCAGAAAACTCTTGGTTGGTATGTGGCTGAATCAGGTGGGATTGGTGTTTGAGATGTTCCCTTACAAAAACTTAGGCTCTGTTATTAAACCTAACAAGCTGTCAATGTAGGTTTCACCAGCCGGTTGCATCACAAGGCAAGATCTGAATGCAGCATTCGGTTTATTATAAACCAAGATTAATAAACAAGTACGCTCAAAACTACCCAGAGTGGAACAACCAGGATAAAAGACGACACTTACAGACCACTAGACTTGACTAAACACAGGCCTTTAATACACACCAAACTAAAATGACGGGACTAACAGGGTGATTACAGGACACTGCTGACTAATTTGAAAAACATGGGGGAACAGAATGAATGCAACACAGACGGAGACAGAAACTAACCCACCACCAAACCCAAATGTGACAGTAGGCAGTATGCTAAGGGTTCTTTGGTCTTTTTTGGATATTTTCTATTAGATTTTAAGGCAGAATCACACATCCTTCACAGAGAATGCTATTTCATAATACATTTTTTACAAGAAACGTTGGAATGAATGATTCCAAAATGGCGAATGAACCATGAGAAATGCTTATGAACCCAATCACACATGAGTTTTTTATTTCGCCTATTATTTTACAACGCATCACCTTATTATTTCCATTGCAATGCATTGATGCTTGTCACGTGATCCACCACAATAGCACTCTATGACTGGCATATTGCTGTCATTTCACTTTTACTTTCTTATTCAAAATATTCCCAAACTTGTGAACTACATCATGAAACTACATCATGAAATAGCTGATATTCCGATTAATTGTAAATGCATGTGTTTAAGCGCCTTTAAAAGGATCCTTTTAGTTGATCTATAACGAGTGATGGGCGTCGCCATGTTAGTTTGTGATGCAAGAATCAGATCTATTGGATTTACAACACATAAATTCTCTCAAAATACATGACAGTACATGAGCAGTGAACTGGGAGAAGAATAGAGTAAACTTTATAGTTATCTTCACAATGTGTATCTGATGTGAAATAAAACGTATATGAATATAGCAGTTGACCATGTAACAAAATGAATGTAGAGGCCTAATATTGACCCAATACATTTTTTAATAGCATATATTTTAGTCATGATTAACACAAAGCCTACAATTTCATTCCTGCCTCTGTTTCTTCCAGACCTTCTATTTTACCTAAACCAGACCTGCAGTTAAGATCCCATAATATCACTGATCTCTGCCCACAGCGATTGCTGGATGTTCTTGAGTCAACAGCTTTAGAGAAGAGGCGGTCAAATGAGGGCCACCAGGAGAGCAGAAACCACCCATGATGCACCTCTGTGTATTTTAAGCGTTTAGATTGCAGCTCAGATTACTAGTCAGTGCAACAGACACATTGAGCCCTGAGGAACACCTCTGAATCACTGACCCCATCTTCCTCAATCTGCTCTCCAGCGGACTGCCTGTTTCCCTGCCAGACTATTTAACCCAAAGCACTTTATGAAAAGAAAATCCATAATATCAGAAATCCTACAAAAAACAAAAAACAAAACAAAAACAGATAAGGAAAGAAAGTAGGCAAGGCGATTATATTATTACTATTGCTCATAGTTTGAGTTAGTCATTTGAACAAACCTTTAAACCATTGTGTTGCATTTCAACATATAGCTAGTCTTAAATGTTCCACAAATCATGTGTCTAAATGGCACCAGGATAGCAACAGTCTAAGGCTACTCAAAGCACCAAAGCAACAGCATAGCAACAGTCTAAAGCAACTCATAGCACCAAAGCAACAGCATAGCAACAGTCTAAGGCTACTCAAAGCACCAAAGCAACAGCATAGCAACAGTCTAAAGCAACTCATAGCACCAAAGCAACAGCATAGCAACAGTCTAAAGTCACTCGTAGCACCCCAGCAACATCATAGCAACAGTCTAAAGCAACTCATAGCACCAAAGCAAAAGCATAGCAACAGTCTAAAGCAACTCGTAGCACCCCAGCAACATCATAGCAACAGTCTAAAGCAACTCGTAGCACCCCAGCAACATCATAGCAACAGTCTAAAGCAACTCATAGCACCAAAGCAATGGCATAGCAACAGTCTAAAGCAACTCATAGCACCAAAGCAACAGCATAGCAACAGTCTAAAGCAACTCGTAGCACCAAAGCAACAGCATAGCAACAGTCTAAAGCAACTCATAGCACCAGAGCAACAGCATAGCAACAGTCTAAAGCAACTCGTAGCACCAAAGCAACAGCATAGCAACAGTCTAAAGCCACTCGTAGCACCAGAGCAACAGCATAGCAACAGTCTAAAGCAACTCATAGCACCAGAGCAACAGCATAGCAACAGTCTAAAGTCACTCATAGCACCAAAGCAACAGCATAGCAACAGTCTAAAGCAACTCATAGCACCAGAGCAACAGCATAGCAACAGTCTAAAGTCACTCATAGCACCAAAGCAACAGCATAGCAACAGTCTAAAGCAACTCATAGCACCAGAGCAACAGCATAGCAACAGTCTAAAGTCATTCATAGCACCAAAGCAACAGCATAGCAACAGTCTAAAGCAACTCATAGCACCAGAGCAACAGCATAGCAACAGTCTAAAGTCACTCATAGCACCAAAGCAACAGCATAGCAACAGTCTAAAGCATAGGTGTCAAACTCAAGGCCCGCGGGCCACATCCGGCCCGGTGTGTAATTATGTCCGGCCCGCGAGAGCATTTTATTAATGGCCCGCGAGATGTCCCGCGCTCCAGCTGACTCGCCGAACCCTTCCTGTGTTAAACAGGAAGTGGCTAATGATGCTTCGCGCTCGCGCTAGTACCGCGCGATTGTTATTGTTAATTATACATAACCGTTCAGGCTCGGTACACAGTGCTTGTGCGCGAAATGCAGGTGTTGATCATCGGATGAGAAGAGCCCGCCCTCATGGCAGAACAGCCAATCACGTCTTCTTGCATGATTGACAGGTCAGACAGCATATCAGCGCCAGCTGTCAGAGTGATAGTGCAAGCGCCAGAAAGAAAATACAGCGCAAAAAATAAGGGACGTAACAAACATATTGAAATATTATTACGTGTAAAAAAAAATTGTGATATAGTTTGTAAAATCTGCTTTAACCCATGGGTTATATGCGGGATAATACGGTATATGTTTACTGACATACTGCCGGTATACCCGTGTGTCTCATTTGCGGAGCTAATGTGTCAGTAATTAAATAATTTAAGACGGCACTATGAGACAAATGACATAAGAGCAAATTCAACTGAATGATTTGATTTGTTATTGCTGAAAAGCAAAAATTTTATTTAGATTTCCAGGTTTTGTAATGCAGCATGAAGTTTTATAATATTGACAGGATATATTTTTATGGAGAGCAAAATCTTTTATATATAAATCTTTTTAAGTTTTATATAAAATGACATAAGAGTAAAGAAATTTGAATGTTTGTTCTTTTGACTTTTACTTACTTTTACTTTACTTACTTGTTTACTTTATTTCTAACTTGTATAATTTAGACAGGAAAAAAAAACTTTTTTTTTAGTATTTTTAAATATTTTTATATTTTTAAGTTATTTAAGGTATAAGTTGATTTATTCCAGAATAACATTTCTGTCTGTTTTTATTCACATCTAAGTTCAAAAAAGGTAAGTTTTAAAAGTTTAGTTTTAGTGTTTTCAATAAATGTTTATCCTGTTCGGCCCGCGACCTAAAGTGTTTTGGGATTTTGGCCCCCTGTGCAATTGAGTTTGACACCCATGGTCTAAAGCAACTCGTAGCACCAAAGCAACAGCATAGCAACAGTCTAAAGCAACTCGTAGCACCAAAGCAACAGCATAGCAACAGTCTAAAGCAACTCATAGCACCAAAGCAACAGCATAGCAACAGTCTAAAGCAACTCATAGCACCAAAGCAACAGCATAGCAACAGTCTAAAGCAGGGGTGGGCAAACTATTTGTCTTGCGGGCCACATTGTTTTTTTTTAAATTGACAGACGGGCCGGTGTGAGCGGTAGTGATGGCGATGAAGCCTTATGAAGCATTGAAGCTTTTCAGCCAAATGGCTCACAAAAGGGTTCATTTCTCGAAGCCTCATTTGCTCACAAAACCATCTAGTGGCCAAAGAGTATAAAACAATCAGATACATTACAGATGTGCCTGATGTGGCGTGTGATACACTGTGTATATATAATGGGTATTTTCTTGTGGTATATAATGATTGTGTTAACATAACTTTGTAATAATGTTTTTGATCAGGTCTCCCTGAAGGAAGAGATTAAGATATCTCATTGGGATTTTCCCAGATAAATAAAGGATAAATAAATAAATCAAATGTATGTACATTTTTGATCAATTGTTTGTTCATAGGCAGACGGGGCAAAATTATAATTTTATAATTGTCTGGGTTTAACTGGGCAGTGGACAGTGAATGTGCTCATGTATCTTTGACTGTGATTTTTGGAAACAAGAAAAATAATGAGAAGGATATACTTTAGGTGTAACTGTTGCCATTATATTGTTTATATAATTTGTATATAATTCATTGTTTTCTAAAATTACTTTCATTATAAGAATTTAAGTTTTGTTTGTGATTTATGCTTAATTTAATTTTATTGCAATTTGGAGTACTTTTATTTTGAAATCTCGGTGCAAGTTTGTGCGCAATTGTTGACTTCACGTCAGACTCGAAGTTTCTGCAGACATGCGGGAAGCATGAACATTATGTGCACATCAAAGATAGTTTACTAAAGACTCGAAGGACTTCAACGGTCATAAGGACATTTAAGGACAATTTCTCTTTCTTGCAGCATGCAGCCAACGAGGTATTTTGTTTATCTGTATTTTGTGTTTATTACGTCTTTTGTGTGTGCTTTCGTTTTGTCAGACTAATGTGATTATTTTGCATTATGTTGTTTTTACTGTTTAGTTTTCACGTGGGTTTAAAATGAAGAAAAGCCTTCAAATAAACCAGTAGTAAGAAAACCACTTGTGTCAAGTATGCTTGGAAGGAGAAACATTAGGAGTTTTTATTCAAGAATATTAATTTTCACCCGTTTTAGGGCTAAGACGATTTTTATTTTTTTTTACTTAACTTCTCCTGCCTTTGAAAACACCCTTTCACAAGGCACAGATGAAGCCGGGGTACATAAACACTTGACAGCAAGCCTGTACAGATGTGGAAATATAACTTTCTGTCTCTCCCAGTACTGAAGTGGATACTCCAATCGCCCGATATTTGGTTCGGCAAGATAATTTCAAATAAAAAAAGATCAATCAAAATTTCGCGGCAAGATTCAAACCGTTACTGAACCACTCAGGTGGAAGCGAGGCTTCACACATCATCTCTGACGTCATCGGTCTAAACCGATACATGTCTCGATACGCGCTTCACTAAAAGTTTACAGGATTTCTCGACACACGCTCCGAAGCCTCGATACAGAGCGTAACATCACAAGTGAGCGGTTCGCGATTGTTGACGGGGAGGGGGGGTGAAGAGGGGTTTGCGACACACGCCTACTCTCCACCACAGCTTCAGCGCCGACAGTGACATAACAGGGAAATGTAAAATGAAGGAGGTTTGATAAATGTTCGGCGAGTTCGGAGGGGCCGGATTAAAAAGCCCAACGGGCCGGATATGGCCCGCGGGCCGTAGTTTGCCCACCCCTGGTCTAAAGCAACTCATAGCACCAAAGCAACAGCATAGCAACAGTCTAAAGCAACTCGTAGCACCAAAGCAACAGCATAGCAACAGTCTAAAGTCACTCATAGCACCAAAGCAACATCATAGCAACAGTCTAAAGTCACTCGTAGCACCCCAGCAACAGCATAGCAACAGTCTAAAGTCACTCGTAGCACCAAAGCAACAGCATAGCAACAGTCTAAAGCAACTCATAGCACCAAAGCAACAGCATAGCAACAGTCTAAAGCAACTCATAGCACCAAAGCAACAGCATAGCAACAGTCTAAAGCAACTCATAGCACCAAAGCAACAGCATAGCAACAGTCTAAAGCAACTCATAGCACCAAAGCAACAGCATAGCAACAGTCTAAAGCAACTCATAGCACCAAAGCAACAGCATAGCAACAGTCTAAAGCAACTCATAGCACCAAAGCAACAGCATAGCAACAGTCTAAAGCAACTCATAGCACCAAAGCAACAGCATAGCAACAGTCTAAAGCAACTCATAGCACCAAAGCAACAGCATAGCAACAGTCTAAAGCAACTCATAGCACCAAAGCAACAGCATAGCAACAGTCTAAAGCCACTCATAGCACCAAAGCAACATCATAGCAACAGTCTAAAGTCACTCGTAGCACCCCAGCAACAGCATAGCAACAGTCTAAAGTCACTCGTAGCACCAAAGCAACAGCATAGCAACAGTCTAAAGCAACTCATAGCACCAAAGCAACAGCATAGCAACAGTCTAAAGCAACTCATAGCACCAAAGCAACAGCATAGCAACAGTCTAAAGCAACTCATAGCACCAAAGCAACAGCATAGCAACAGTCTAAAGCAACTCATAGCACCAAAGCAACAACATAGCAGCAGTCTAAACCCACTCATAGCACCAGAGCAACAGCATAGCAACAGTCTAAAGCAGAGGTTTTCAAAGTCTGAGACAGTGGGCCTCCCCTTTGACACAACCCACCCAATGACGCCCCCCCCCCCCCCCCCCCCCAAGAAAAAAAAAACGAGTGTTGACCATATCATGCAATTGATGTGGGTTGGTCAGAAATTGTTATATTTATTGCTGATTAGAAAACTATTTACATGACAACATCAGCATTGAGCTTCAGATCAATGGTTTTGATCACAAACTAACTATATAGAGAACAAGTTTTGCAACAATTAATCCAACTCATGCGATTGCAATTATGAAGAAAACTGTAATGAACAAGAGTTTTCATTTAAACATAACTCTTTTTTTTTTACTTTAAATTTTTTTATGATCAGTGTAATTTTTATTTATTTATTTCCACACGTGTGTGAGTGAGGGAGAGACAGAGAGAGAGAGGGGGGACTGTGTGTTTTACGGATCACATAGTCTGACGCTATTTTTAAGATCTGCATTCCTTTATTTTGGATGAAATACAACAAGAAAGCGTCAGACACTCAGTGCGCGAAGTTAAACAACTGAATAGAGAAGCAGACGGTAAAAAAAAAAATCTCTGACAGGCAGGCGCAACGCTAGTGGTACTCTATCAAGCACCACGTCTGAACAAACTCCACGTTTACCAGAACTGGTTAATAAGTACTACAAACAAACCGAAATAAAAAACAAACCTGAAGCTGAAGAAACCCTAAACGTTAACGGAAGACCCGCGAACCTGAGTGACTGAGAGGGAAAGACATCTTTGTCTTTGACATCTTTGTCAAAGACATCTTTGAGATGTTCTCGTTTCCGCGCTCTGAGCCGCGCGCGCGCGCGACGAATTAAATCTGCATGTGTAGGGGAGGCGCACCTATCGCAGAACGCAGACACAGTCAGATACCCAATGAGGATTTTTATGTAATCCGAGCACAGATAATGACTCGTATTACTCGTATGATACTCGTACTCGGCAAAAGTGCATTATCCGTACCGGATTCTCGATTCTCGGTTCATCATTTTTTACAACTCTCCGCGCCTCCCCTGGCATGCTCTGGCGCCCCCCAGGGGAGGCGCGCCCCACACTTTGAAAACCCCTGGTCTAAAGCAACTCATAGCACCAGAGCAACAGCATAGCAACAGTCTAAAGCAACTCATAGCACCAAAGCAACAGCATAGCAACAGTCTAAAGCAACTCGTAGCACCAAAGCAACAGCATAGCAACAGTCTAAAGTCACTAATAGCACCAAAGCAACAGCATAGCAACAGTCTAAAGCCACTCGTAGCACCAGAGCAACAGCATAGCAACAGTCTAAAGCAACTCATAGCACCAGAGCAACAGCATAGCAACAGTCTAAAGCCACTCGTAGCACCAGAGCAACAGCATAGCAACAGTCTAAAGTCACTCATAGCACCCCAGCAACAACATAGCAACAGTCTAAACCCACTCATAGCACCAGAGCAACAGCATAGCAACAGTCTAAAGCAACTCATAGCACCAGAGCAACAGCATAGCAACAGTCTAAAGTCACTCATAGCACCAGAGCAGCAGCATAGCAACAGTCTAAAGCCACTCGTAGCACCAGAGCAACAGCATAGCAACAGTCTAAAGTCATTCATAGCACCCCAGCAACAGCATAGCAACAGTCCAAAGCAACTCGGCAACAGCACAGCAACAAAGTAAAGCCACTCATAGCACCGAAAGAAAAAAGAAAGAAAAGGCAATATTCCCATCGTGCTTCAGTAAGGGTCAGTTAAACACTAGATATGGTTTCACAACACCATATGATGAGATTTCATAAATCACTGTGACTTTTTCATCTTATTCTGTAGATTTTCTCAACAGTGTGAGGCAATATGTGTCCTGCTTTGTTTTGATGGGAAACAAGAGTTCAGATAACCCACAAACAGCAGTGCTTCTTGACCTGAATGTCGTCAGGAGGGAGTAGTGCTGAATTTGGGCTTCTCAATCTGATTTGGGATGAACAGAACAAAACAAGACACACGCTCTGCCAACCCAAGTGCAGAAATCAATGTTTCTCACACACTCACACACACTCACACACACACATACTCTTACTCATCGAAAAATTCAAGTTTTATTGTCTTGGTTTTGGGAGGATGTTTAGAAGACAGTTACATTTCGTATGAAAATGTATACTTGCTTCAATGCAATAAAAATCAGTTGAAAGTTCGTCCATGCATCCATCGTCTGGGATGCGTCCAGCTCTGCGTTTTCACATTATGTTTCATAACGTTTGTGTTTATGTAACTTGCATATATCATGCATACTATGGTTAACTTATTTTTACTGTTACATGATGTATCATACACGTCCGCCCCTAAAACAACATTTAACAGGGGTGATCGAATTCTACAATAATTTACTTATTTGCTGTGACCAAACATTTGTTCACCAGGCAACAGAACGGCATGTTTTGAACTGGTAACTGGATGAATTGTGCTGATCTGATGGTATCCAGGGCCGCTGGGGTAGATGGAGTGTATTTAGTCAGGATATAGGGAGTTATGGACTTGTGCTCTTTTCCAGAAAGACTTCAGGAGTGTGTCAGCGTGCGTCTGTTCTCCCAGACCTCCTCTGCCTTTCATTAAGTCTGTTTTATGGTTGTATGTGCGGTGCCATTAATTCATCCTTAAGCAGAACTGCTCTGAGGCCCATTTGGACTCACTCATGGACTCCTGTAGCTTCAGTCGGACGCTGCCCAGCACCCGAGCGAGACTTAAATCGCACATTTATTACGTGATTAAGAACGACTAAGAACAGGAGTGTCAAACTCATTTTAGGTCATGAGATGAGTTCCCTTTCAAGGGAATTTGCGCTGCTTCAAAGACGCTATGCGTGATTGCGCCATGAAGCACATGTGTAATTGAACTAATCAAGTGAAGAGACGTCATAGACGGGTAACGTTAAGAACCAGGAACTTTAAAAGACATGCCAAACCAATTCTGTGTATTCAGGAGTGCTTTGTGTGATTGTCTTGATTTACCAACGATTCAAAGAGTGAAATGGTTTTCCATTTCACGGTTCATGGTTTTAACATTCAGCCATGCCATGCAGTTCCTTCTGCCCAGGGCGAGGCACCGGTGTTGCAACTATCCAGTTCTGAGGATCTTGATGTTGTTAGGGTCGAGGCTGGAGATGAGGACTCGCCTCACTCTCCAGCCCACAGGGTTATACTTCTTCTGGACTGCAGAGGTAGGTCGAAGGTAGGTCTCAAAGATCTGCAGGAGAGGTTATAGACTGGCATTAATTAAACACAGTAAAGGTGTGTGTGGTTGCCAAAGCTGGGGTGAGATGTCTCTGGGGAGAGACCGACCCACTGGTAACATGTTTCCATGGCACACTAAGGCTGAGGCCTGCAGTATGGGCTAGAGTACCAGCCTGGGCTCTGAACATGGTCTATCCCTGGCTCCCTTCAAGCCAATTGTAAAGGTTCCTGTCAAGTATTTGACTTTAAAAGCTGTGTTCCTCTTTGCTATCACATCTCGTAAAAGAACTGGAGATCTGCAAGCTTTGCCCCTTCATGCTTTGAACCTGTGCCTGGCATGGTGAAGACTTCTCCAATGATGTGTTCGGGCCATTTGATCTGCAGTCCTTCTGCCAGGAATGCCCTGTGGGGATGGAGATGCCCTGTGGGGAAATCACCGATCAGCTGTTTGTCAGCTTTGGCCCCTGTGTTCAAGCAGAGAATGAGCAAGTGGATAGTTGAGGCTATTTCACTAGCTTATGAGTCGGTTGTGTTGCCCACACATCTGGCAGTCCAAGCCCACTCAACATGGAGTATGGCTGCATCAAAAAGCCCTTTTGGTCTCCAGGCAAGAAGTTTCTGCTGCAGCAGGCTGGTTCCTCTCTGCATACATTAATTTTATGACCTTGATTTTGACTTTTGACTGATTTTATCGTCTCAGTACGATCACACCTGACACTCACTTGGTGCTATGGCAATGTGGGCATGGCCGTTCCCAAAGCGTCTTCGACACAGCACAAGTTCCCTTGAAAGGGAATGTCTCAGTTACGTATGTAAACTTAAGTCCCTGAAGAGGGAACGAGATGCTCCGTCAACGCTAAGGGAACGTCAGGTGTGAACGTACTTTGCATCCTGTTCCTTCTTCAAGATACCAAGGTTACATACATAACAGAGACGTTTTTATTTGCCAAACCCATATATGCACTGAAAGGGCATGTGCCGTATTTTTAGAGTTTGTGAAATCCAAAGTTATCTTTAAATGACAAATAACTTGCATAAAGAAATGGAAAATGGAAATACTCATCAATACAAATTTTGACCTTTCTTTTCTTTCTTTATTTACAAATGTATTTCTGCTCTTGGTGGATAGCTTTAGCTTTAAGGGAAAAAAAGACTTGGTAAATTGATGGTAAATTAAAAGATGGTAAATTAATAATGGTTGTTATTATTGGTATTAATAATAATGCAAATAATATATTTTTGGAGTTGAATGGTGGTTTAGTATGATCTCACTCATCATGTCTCAGCTGTGACCCACAGTATGAATCGACCAAGTGATTTAACACTGGACCTGAGGCTGACCGCACACCATCTGTTACCCTTTACATCATTGACATCGACATGATAAACTATATGTTCAGAATAAAGAGCTTTCTGTGGCGGCTTCTGCCAAAGGTAGAATTTCTGCAATCTATTATATTCATCATTTAGAAAACAAATTATTTACAGTTCCTCCGTTAAAGTAGCTGTAAAAACATTTTTTGGAGAAACATGCATAACATGTTGCTTGTGGCAGATAGTAATATATTGTTTACCATTGTAAATTCCATTTCACAGAATTTTGCATATTTCAAGAAAAAGCTAATTTTAATAATAATGCTGCAGACTCTGTTTTGGGTTTGAATATAGCATGTTATCACAGAGCTGACACATTTTTGGTGAGTTCTTAAAGGGACTACATGTAAAAAATATTCATGTATTAATCACTTTTTTATTGCGAATGTGTGAACAGCTAGTAACGAAACTTAAAACAAGACCTTTCCAGAATGTATAGTTCGTAAGACTCATATTTAAATTAACATTCATATTTTCATTCAGTATATATAGAGCTACAATTTCATGCAGCTGGTAGCTGTGGCTCTGTGTTTTATTTTTTAATGGAGGTGGAATGTCTTTTTTGCCTGACAGCTCTCAGGAAACAATGCTCTAATAGACACTATACGTCACGGCAGTGTGTGCTGTGATGGATTTCCTCGTGTTACTCTGACTGGCACTCAAAGATATATTGAGGAACGTAGTTTACACCAGGTCATTATGTTAAAATAAACTCAATGTCACTGATATGAAGAATGAATATGAAATACAATGAGCATAATAAAGCTCTAAAATATTGGATGCGCATATTTACAAAGCAGAAGGTGTAAATTAATTGCAAGTTGCTATTTGATTGATTGGCAACTATAAAACTAACTTTATTTGCTGAGATAATTATCTTTTTCTCAATTTGGGTCTCTAAGTAAAAATCTGGTGTTTTCCCTGATTTTCCACCATAATGTTAATAATATCATAATATAAACCATACAATCCTGATTATTCCATATCAATCCATATCAGATATGATGCCTAATATGAAAAAAGTATACAAACTTTTTTTTGTTTTTTTGTCCAAGGGTTCAATAAACTGGTTTCCTGACTAGTATTTCATAGTTGGCTATTTAATAGCATTGCAATACAATTAATTATTCATTTTCTTGCAATGCCTTTACATTTCCAAAGTTAAATTTGTCATTGTTTCAGTTTTGTTTTGTTATAAAACATTCTTTTTTTCTTTTTGTGTGTATTAAATTACATATCAAATGGCAAGAAGAAAGAGTGTTGACTTTTTTTTTTTTTAAGTAGTGCTGATGTAAATTCCTGTCTTTTGTGCCCCAGATTCACTGCTATTATCATGGTGAGGTGGAGGGACACCTGGGGTCAGAGGTCAGCCTCAGCACCTGTACAGGACTCAGGTGAGTTTGTGGTCACACCCTCCCTTTACGGGGCAATTTGTACTTTAACGTCACCTCACAACCTTCTTATGACGCACTGAGCTTCGGGACTGAAGTCAAATCAAGAACAGCCGGAGGAAAGGGCATTTTAATAACTGTGTGTGAAGTTCGCTATCCTCCAGAGACACTTTCCGGTTTTAATTATGAAAAAGCACTCTAGTGAACACTTTGGTTTCATTACCCGAGAAGGGACATTCAGATAGTTTCAAAAGTGAAAACTGAGTGTGATGTTGCACGGGAACATTGTTAGTCAAGTCACGTTTTTTTCTGTAGCGTTTTACACAATACAGATCGTTTCAAAGCAGCTTCGCAGGGATACACAAGAAAATAACAGTAAGTTCTTCAATTATGAATCAAATTATTTCAGATACAGATTGTGTCAAAGCAGCTTTATAGTTGTCAAGCCTGCCAGCTGGAGTGTGTTTATCTCTTCATGGACTCCATTTCCCATAATCCGTCCTGATTTATTATTACTTTCAGCTGTTTCTCATTACACTTGTTTACTCCGCCTGTATACAGTGTATGCACTCATTCATTGCGAAGTCTTGTAAGTGTCACACTGCATTTCCGGTTTGCCTGTGTTTCTGCCCTTTTCTTGTTTGGATTGGTTTCCCAGTGGTTGTGACCCTCTGCCTGTATTTTGAACTACGATTCTGGATGTAACGCAGTTCTTTGTTCAGGGAGGAAGGAGGCGAGAACCGGTGAACATTCAACAGACTTTAACATAAAATAAAACATAAATACAAAATAAACGTCATGGCTGCAGTCCCTCACGGATGACTGCCGCCCACATTTACGTCAGAGCAGTTTGCTTGATCAACAGGCAGGAAAAGAACATTCAAATTCTGGTTAAAAGCAGGTCTACAGAGACGACAGTCCTTATTCACCTCAATTCAGTTCAGTGTCGATACAGTTCAATAACTGTGTAAAGTTCAGCAATCCTGGAATTGAATTTAAGCAGCTCTACAGAAGACAACAGTGTGGTTATTCAGCTCAAGTCAGTTCACTGTTGATTCAACTTCGTTTCCATCTACCCATTTTTATGTGCATTTTGGGATATTGCATTAGAAAAATCACTGGATGGAAACTCCAAGATAACCCCAAGCATATGCACTCATCATGCACTTTCATGCATACATTTTTTATCCAATAAGAAACGTGCTCATAAACAACGATGGAAACACATTTACATAATTTCCTAGATGCACATTTAAAAAGACACGTATAACTAGGCCAAGATTCAAGAGTTTTATTTGTCACATACACAGTTATATACAGGATATACAGCTGGCAGTGATATACAATGTAAACAGGTCCGCTCCATGGACAGTGCAAATTAACAGTTATAAAAACTTAAAATTTAAAAACTTTACAAAAAACACAAGAGGAAATTACAATAGAAATAGGATGAAAAAGTACTATATATGTATATGTAGAATTGAAAATAAATCAAGTTAAAAATAAAGGCTTAAATAAAATAAGTGAAATAAACTGTGCAATAAGTAAAACTGTAGACTTATAAGTAAGTGGTTAGCAGAAATGTAAAATAATTATGTGCAAACAAGTTATGTGCAACAGGTTGTTACACAGTAACAATGAGAACAGAAAGTGCAGTGCAATGTCAGTATAATGTCAGTGTGTGTTTGTTTATCCAACCGGAGGATCGATCTCATTGCAGAGCATCTGAAAAGCTGTTTTGGTTTAACATGACCGCGTTTATTGTATTTGTCACGTTTTTTTAGTTTGCGTTGAAATTACTTAAAAATCCAAGTTGATTATACTTAGGTGGCAACTTTTGTTTAATTTTTCTTAGTGACATTTATCACTAGGAAGTGACGAACAGATGAAAACGGATGGACTCGATGGAAACGGTGCTTTATTTGCAAAAAGTCTGGATGGAAACCCAGCTAATGTTGCAGAGTTTAACAGTTATGAAATTGAGCTATAAAGGAGGAAAGTGGAAAGGAAGGTTGTCCTGTAATAGTTCTGTCAGAGCATCTCCGTAATAACTTTATATTAACTGATCATGTGCCACAAGAGATGCATTTCACACTTCAACCTAGGAAGAATGAAGGATTTATGAGGGTGATAAAACGTCAAACATGTCTCCGTCCCCAGAGTCACGGCGCTTATTGTTCAGCTCTTTATTTCACCTTGACTCGTTCTTTGTGCCGCAGTGACCTGTCTCTCTCCGTCTGGCAGACAGACACATGTCCGACAGAAACAATGCCGCTTGGCACTCAGGCCAAAACAAATTGCTTCTGGTATATTTTGGCTGAGTGGGGTTTCCACCGGGATCTCATGGAGTGGAGAATTTAGTTTTGAAACTTCTGGAAAAGCCCAAAGCTGTGGCTGTTTCCCAGAAGAGGAGAATGTCACTTAAATTCAACCTAGTGTACGACTCTGCAGTGTGAGAAAGGTTTGCGGATACGGATCCAAAAACCACAGAGCTGTAATATTAGAGCTTGGGGTAAGATTTATTTAGCCAAATATCGAGCAAAACGTATCGTCTTGGACGCTCGGATGCTGAACTAAGCTTCCAAAACTTCACGCTGTCTTGTTTTGTGGGAAAACGAGAAACCACTTCCTCATAGAAAGGGTTTTTCTCACGTTCATTTTTGCCATTTTGTGTTATTATTGTAAAAGCTTCTTCTTCTGTTTGTAGTTCTGAATAATCATAAAATGTTAGTGCATCTCTGCTCAATTTTGGTAAGACTGGGCGGAAAGTGCTTTTTAAATAAATATAAATATTCCAGATTGTCTCTGATTTAATATGAGGACAAGGACAGTAATTGTAATAGAATTTGATAAAAGTAGTTCCACATGAATGTCACAAATTGAATTCATATCCAGAGGTAAAATTGTTTTCCTGTTTTCTAACATAAAAGCTTGAAAATATTGTATTTACTTTATTTCCAAGAGATGCTGATAATGAATGGTTTTAAAATTATGTTTTACGGGTATGTACATAGTCCAGAAAATAAATCAGACCCCAAATAGATATATTCAATATATTTAAATATTATTTTTCTCTATTTTGACACATTGTCACAGGACGATTTACACAACTTTGTTAACAAATATGAATTTGACGGCCAAATCATGAACGTATAAGACATTATATATGACATTAATGCTACATGTCAAGTTGCTCATAATCCAAGACATGCATGCTGTATTTATTTGTTATTTCTTGTTGATGTATAATCGTATTATGAACAAATTCAGATGTTAACTGAATGCTGTTCATTGTCTCATTCTACAGGGGAATGATTTCACTTGAACATAAAGTATTAGTGCTGGAGCCCATGCAGGAGGGGAACACACATCGTCTTTACAGAGGAGAACATATTAAATTCACCCAGGGGACCTGTGGACACGGTCACAATATTTCATATCCAGACACTAAAAGAGCCACCTTCAGCTCTCACAGCAGGAGGGTGAGTGAAACAACAGCACAAACCTTTCAGCTTTCAGCATGCAATGTGACGGATTTCTGAATAATACTGAATATTCGGCTTTAAACGATGTAGGGTTGTTGTGCTTTCATCCATCATTATTAAAAGGGGGACCAGTAAAAAAAAAAAAAGCAATCTCATAACTCACAAATAAAATAAAATCACCTTAGCAACTGTGTAGCAATACCTTGGTAACTAGAAGTAACTTGACCTTTGAGACAAATTCTTTACTAATCGTGAAATAAACATTTAACCACAATTTAGGCATTTTAGCAAACTCACATTCACTTCGCATTTCCTGTTTCACTCTGAATATATATCAAAATTAAATATAAAATATAATAAAGTTTACTACACACTTAAGGACTTATCTTGCACTATCTAGCCCATTGTCACAGTAATGTCGTGTCTCGTCACTTCCTGTTGCCTCCTGTGTGATCCATTGTGTTTCCATCTTGTTTGCCACTTCCATTGTTAGTCGTGTCAGGTGTTTCCCATTATCCTGTGTATTTAAACCCTCATGTTCTCCCTTGTCTTTGTCGATTGTTGTCGTTTCCTGCGTCTCATTTCCCTACATATGTGGATGTTTATTCATGTTTCCTAGTTCCGAGTATTCCTAGTTTTTGTATGCCGTTTGTTTTTGTATTTAAAGTGTTGTCGTTTTGGTTTATTAAAGAGAGTTTTCCGTCTATCCCTTGATTCCGTGCTTTTCCTTTCAATTTCATTTTTATAATTTTTTTATTTGACTTATAAAACAATTGTATTTGTATTATTTGAAATATTTCACATTGCAGAGATAAAATGGGTTGCTTTTAAAGTTGTTTTTTCAACCAGCCCAGCACAATTTTCACTCAATTTTCACTCAATTTTCACTCAGTAAGTTTGGGGCGGGACTATCTGTTTTTGTCTGACCAGTGACAGAAAAGGTGGAAGGATCAGACAACCTGTTCAAGCTGGTCACTGATCACTCTTTGTTTGCTCACTTTAAGGACAGATCCAATCTCTCGCCATGCGCACTGAAGAGTTTCCATATGGCAGAAATGATCATTGTGTTTGAACTCATCATTTTTTAGATGTACAATTCAGATACAGGCTTTGAAGACACTTATCAGCTTTCTGTTCAAATCCGCAGCACAGGTGAAATAGCTGGTTAGGCGTTACCACCCTAATGCTTCTCAAAATGAAGCCTGACACAGATGAGTCCAGCCTTTTATTGCCATTAAAGGAAAACCAGTCACTTGCGGAAGACAAGGGTCACCTACAAGACAGCCTGTCCTGGATGGACACTGTCTTAAAATATACTGTAAATATTTATTTAAAAAAGTCTATATTCTGTCAAACAATTTTGAGTTGTTGTCCTTTTCCCACAGGCATCTGACAATTTAAACAGCCTGAACAAACATGAGATGTGATTTGTCATGTGGTTCTAAATCAGATGCAAATCTAATAATCGCTCATGGCGAAAAAATGGCTTCAGCATGGCTGGTTTGCAGGTTTTTATGATCTCCAGTCCAGCTGATGTTTAATTGGTTTAGCTTGTCAGCTCAATGTTATGGCAAACAATCTTACCACATTCATTAATGATTCCTCATATTGTATATTGTATCCCTGCAGCCTAAACCAGGTGGTTTGCTGATTTTAGGTTACGTTTAGCTAGATTTACTGGTTGACCAGCTTGACCAATTTCCTTTAAATTCTCATTCTAGAGCGTATTTTCCCTTTACAGCTTGGGGATTGACTAGTTTTCATTAATCATAGCACCCTCCTTTTTACACTCCAGTGGTGGAATGAAAATTAGCGGTTATATATGATCTATGAAGACTTTACTAGATGAAAATTATGCAACCGCTAGTATATATCTGTCATTTATATGCAGAATTAATGGGGGCTTGTAATATTTAATAGATCTTTGTAAGCAATCCATTGTCGCATGCATGTAAATGTTAAAAAACAAAGAATGACCAATTAAATAATTTTATATTTAATAAGATTAAATTAAAATGAATACTATCGAAAGTAAATGAAATACATATTTTTTAAATGTGATTTACATTTTAATTTAATTTATTTTTATTTTTATTTCAAGACAAACAAATCTCAAAAAGATGAGAGTTTTCATTTGTGTAATATTAACTTGCACTATATTGTTCCCATGCTTCCATTTGTGTTATTTCATAGTGTTGATGACTTTAATGTTATTCTAAAAAGAGGAAAAAATATGGATAGCGTCGGGTGAGTAGGTGAGAATTGCTTGAAAAACTCAGCGTTTGATAAGAGACGTTTATAATATCCATAAAAGACAAGTGGGACTTTCACACGAGTAAATGAGATTGCCAGGCAATCCAAAAGCTGTTAAAGTGAACGTCTCCTGGAACGGATCAGATGTACTTTAAGGGCAATGCTGAACCCAGAAGAGTATGTTCAATCACACACCGCTCCGTTAATAGAGGGCACATTTGGAAGAGAGGTGAAGACGTCACCTCTGTGCCTGAAAGGCCACGTAGACTCTTAGCAAAAGGGGTCTTGGGAGATTTTATGAAAGGTTCTTGAGTAAAAAAACTCTATTAACTGTGTCCTTCAGAGGAAAAGGGTGAAGCTTAATCATTGTTCTGTCTTTCTTTCCCTGCAGCATAAACGAGACGCTCAGAGCAGCACCAAGCATGTGGAGTTGATCATCGTCGCAGACAACCGCGAGGTAATGAAGAGATGCTTTTGACCTCACATGCATCTGCGACCTTCAATCATCTAAATCAGCGCTTCCAAACCAGTTGGTCTTGACCCAAAAATGAAATGCATTTCTGTTCTAAGTGGGTCACAGACATCAATGAAGCTAAGTGCAAATGATAGCTAGCCATATTATAGTGCATGTGTAGATTTGTTTAGCAACAAGCATTTTGCCTCACATTCATAGTCACAACTAGTCGAAGCTGACATGTCCTAGTACTAAAAAACAGAGCAAAACTACAGGCGTTTCAAAGAAAATGTGATCCAGACTATATGAAATACTGATTCATGTGCAACAAAGATCAACGTGGTGTTTTCATACTCTGGATTATTGGCTGCCAAGAGCATGAAACCAGCAATTTACATGAAGCATTTAGAAACCAAACACTCAGACTAAGAAAATCCCTTTTGGAATCTGAACACGTCGCAACAAATAATCAAAATGGAATTTGTGGTGGAATGGAATTTTTTAGATGCATGGAATCTTCATGCATCTAAATCAATAATTTAAATAACTGCATTATAAACATTTGTTGTATTGTGTTTGATGTCAAATTGAAATGCTATTATAGGCTTTTAAAAATATTTTTCTATCTTTAATTTATAGTATTTTTTAATATGATTTTTATCCCCCAATAATTCCAAACAGTTTTAGTTTATTAGTTTTATTTCAGTAAGTAATTTTAGTAACTTAAAGTCCACATGAAATTAAAATGTTTGGTCTCGCTGTTTTCCATGAGCTTGTGCTCCAAAACAATGACAAAATGCACATTTAGAAGAAATAAACATGCAAAACTTACAGTCTCTCACTTCCACCAATAAGGATCAATGATTTAGATCATCATCTGCACTTCAGCTTCTCATCAGATTTTCTGTCCAATCAAATGCTCTCTAGAATCTGAAGCTCCGCCCCCTACATTATAAACAGATGCTGGAGCTGCGGCTGAAATCGGTCACTCGTTCACACACTGTTTTCTACATGTTGAACGGCTCATAGTCACTATATGGCGGACAGGGAGCGATTCAGACAGACTGTGATATAAATTAAATGCTACTGGCCGTTTTAAAAAAGGGAGGAGCTGATCGATCCCTGACTTCCTGTTTCAGTGGAAATTGAACACTGTGTTTTAAGGCACTTCAGTGGAACTTTAAACTTTATTAGAGTAAGTTAGAAAGGCAACAGTTTTAGTTTTTCATCTAATGTTTAATTTATTTTATATGAGCTTTATTTATATTAACAAAAATGTCTTTAATTGGCATATTTTAGTGTTAGTTAACCATAGAAACACTGTCCCAAAGCAAAACCAGCTGAACTACATCATTGCAGCTCCAGATATCCTGACATCTAAGCCAATGCAAAGTCAGGACCTCTTTGAGTTCAGCGAGTCAGGGAGGTGAGAGGTCATAGGTTAAAGCAGTTTAGGTTGTTTGCTTGCTCTGGAAGTGAGGACGCCCAGCTGTGATCACTTGACCTCTTCACCGTTTGCCTGTTAAACAGTGTTTTAATGTGTTTAAGAATTGCCAAAATAGTTTTTTTCTGTCATTGATTAGCTTTTCAAATATCCCATCCTGTGAAATTTTAAGGAAACAAAACCTGATCCTTCAGTTTGTTAAATGATCTTCATTTCTTTTAAATGTACCAGTTGAAACCATAAAGATGTTAAAGAAAGAGTTAGAAATAATGCAAATCAATTGCAGCAATCAAAGCTTCAATCCTGATTATTGAGTCAGTAATCATGAGTGGATCTGTGCTTTTACTTTGTAAAGCTGTTTTTACATCCACCGACTGACTGACATTCTGGACCTCGAACATTTCAGGTCATGTTTGGCTCAACATCTGTGTGCCGCTGCCCGTGGAAAATGGATTACCTCATCATGTGACATTTACCGCAGATTTACCGCAGTCGGCCAGTGAATGACACAATTGGCTGCAGTTTAAAGACTTTCTTGTTTTCCTTTGCATTTCAGTATCAGAAACAAGGGAAAGACGTGGAGAAAGTGAAGCAGAGGCTTGCTGAAATAGCCAACTATGTGGACAAGGTAAAAAATAAATCATTAATTTATCCATAAATTAATAATTAATACCTTTACATAAGAGAACATTTTTTAACACACACACACACACACATGCATAAACCATAGAAACTTATGTTCTGTGAAAAGTTTTGCTTTAAAAATATATTGCTATATTTATTTAAGGTAAATGGTATTTGATTTGATATTTTTCGCATTATATAATAAATACATAAATATTCATAAAAAAATAAGTGTAGGATAATTTTTGTAGGAAAATGCTTATATTAATTTAAAATGTAAATGTTAGATTGTATATGCGTGTGTGTATATATGTATGTGTATATATGTGTGTGTGTGTGTGTATATATATGTATGTATGTATATATATATATATATATATATATATGTGTGTGTATATATATATATGTGTGTGTATGTATGTGTATATATGTGTGTGTGTGTGTGTATATATATGTATGTATGTATATATATATATATATATATATATATATGTATATATATGTATGTATGTGTATGTATGTATGTGTATATATTCCAGCAGCAAAAGCGGCAAAAGACAGTTCCAGTTCAACTTGTGAATCAAAAGCCAGATTTTGTTAGGTTTTAGTCCCTTGAAACTGTGATCTGATTGGCTAATGTTAGCGCTGGCGTGGGTCAGTTTTACAGATCGCTGAATATCCGTGTGGCTCTGGTGGGGCTGGAGGTGTGGAGTGACGGAGACAAATGCTCCATCACACAGGATCCCTTCACGTCGCTCCACGAGTTCCTGGACTGGAGAAAACTCAAGCTGCTCCCGCAGAGACCTCACGATAACGCTCAGCTGATCAGGTGACCGGCAGCGTTTGACTGCTGAGACCCGGCAAGTGGAAAACACACCATGCGGTTTTCCACTTGAGTCAATGCACTTTTGCTTCCAGGAAATAGTTTTCCCATTTCTTATTTTTAAATGTTGAGGTTTAGTCACATTTTTGTAGTGAACACTCTTCATTCTCTATTGAAAATGTATCCCGGCTGATGTATGACTCTGTAGATGAACATCTAGACATGTAGATGTCACATGACTTCCTGTTTTTCCTCCTCAGTGGGGTTTACTTTCAGGGTACGACCATCGGCATGGCTCCCATTATGAGCATGTGCACGGCGGAGCAGTCAGGGGGCATCGTCATGGTGAGTGACATCTGTCAATCATTCCTGATGATCATATAGATCACGCTGTTCCTCTTTATTGTTCAGCATTTAAAATGCAGTCATTTAACAGTCAGCTTCACAGATTTGTTTCCTGCCTTTTAAAAGGAACCTATTATGCCTGTTTTTACAGGATGTAATATAATATATCTCGGGTGTCCCCTGAATGTGTCTGTGGAGTTTCAGCTCAAAATACCAATTTTTAAGTGTTTTCATGCATGTATCTTTAAATGCAAATGAGCTGTTGCTCCGCCCCACTTTCCAGAAGAGGGCAGGGCCTGTAAAACTCCGGCCACTTTTACTCTGCCAAAAAATAAATTTGTTTGCTTTTGATTATTATCTGTATCGCAGTCACACTCACGTGACACTGAAGTTCTACATCATCATTAAAGATTATAATCTGCCTGCGTTTTAAAGCCATATCAGTCTAAACTTCTGAAATATGGTTTTATGAGTGCACAGAAAGCTGGATGTCTGTTTCATGTGTTTTTGCTGTTAAACTGTCAAATACACACAAGGTTGTGTCAAAAACACACAAAGTTCACATAAACACAGTCGGTTATGTCTGTGAATATAAACAGCAAGTAAAGAAATCACATGTGTGTATTAGGTCAGTGCATTAAAGTGACAGCAGCATAATATACAGTATCTGAAGATACTTCTTGAGATACTCAAGAAACAATGAAAAACAGAAAATCCCTCACTGCTCTCGACTGAATAACTTTAGTAGCTTTATTACGAATACATTTCTTAAATGATGTCGTTAAATGCTCTGGCGAGGAGATAAACATGGCGGACTGTGTTCACGTCACTCAGGGGCGGGGCTATGCTAATAGGGTGGAGTCTGTGAGCAGTTGTGGGCGGGGCCTAAGCATTTGCGACGTCACATTGTATCGAATCTCCAAAGGCTTGTTCTGAGACATTGCTTATGATTTATGGAGGTTAAAAAAATGTTTATGGATTTTTACCATTATAGTATGGTTGTGTACATACTGACGACACATTTATATTCAAACACTGTGTAAAAGTGAATTTTGCATAATAGGTCCCATTTAACAGTATTTTATTTGAACAGAGTTGCTTAATTTGTTACCAAATAAACTTTATTTTGTCACATCACATCTCTGTTTTATGTATTTTAGTCACATTGCAAGCGTCAGGTAGTTCTCCAATCCAGAGGTTGCTAATGTCTTTACTGCGAGGACACTAACTGACTTCTAGAGACGCTTCTCCATAAATCAAACCAACACACTGATCACAACACACGACGATAACATTCCTCTGAGACACTGAATCAAAGCGGCTCTCAGAGATACAGCCCGTCTGTGGTCAGAGGGAAGCGCTGCATGTGTTCTTGCTCAGCAAATCATTTGAAGTTACAGTCATTAAACTGTTGACTTTTTATAGCTGGCTACCTGACAAATAACACCTCCGATTTAATAGCTCAGACATTCGAAGCAAACTAATCGCTTTGGTTCTGCTTGCGTAGAGCGTGTTTCTCTGGCCTTAAGGCTGGAGTAAATTGGGCCATCTCGGTATTTGTGCTTCGATTGAGGATCCCATTATGTGGAGCTTCTCTATTATGAATCATGTGTCGCAAGCAGTTTTCCACCGAAATATTTTATCTTTGTCAGACCAAAACAACAAAAGACATGCCTGTTTTTTTCATTGTCTCATTCATCGAATGCGTTTTTTTCCCTTTGGTCGCCTTTTGCATGATAGACTTTTGTTTTTTTTAAACATTTTGTTGTTTGATTTAGTGCAGTTGCCACCTTAAAAGCCCCAATATTTCACCGAAGCATGGCACAATCTATGTTCGGTGAGGTTTTGTCCCGATTTGACCAGTTCTCACTAAACATCATGAGTGATGATAAATGAGAAAGTCAGATTATCAATGATTGTGTTCAGCTCAGAATTCTCCAGTCATGCATCCATTGGAAATACATTTTTCAAAAGAAGAGTGCAAATGGAGACTTTTTGCTCGAGTTTCTTGCTTCTCTGATTTTTCTGTTGCAAAAAACACCCTAGTGATCTTAAATTTGTCTCCTCTAGAGTGAGAAAATTGTATCATTTGCCACAGCACATTCGGATACAAGCATCCTTTAACCAATGAGGCTTTTGCAAATCCAATTTGCTGTATTCCCGCTTGGTTTCAAATTGATCTGGATCTTTTCACATGCTTGAAATGGACTTTACACACTCCTGCCCTTCAAAGTTCATCTAGTGTGTGCGTTCTCCGGTGCAGAATTGCATCATACATATTTTAAATCAAGTCATTGCCAAACTTTTCTTGACAAACATGAATCATTTAAATGCAAGTAAAACTCATTATAGATTGTGCCAGATTTATAAGCATCAGCATTTTTGCCTGATACAGCTATTAATGCCTGGAAAAAAAGTTTATTTAGAATAGATGTTTGTCTATTCATGTCTTATCTGACCACGCCACTAGTAATTATAGCCATCTAAAGGTTTTTTGGTCAAATCTATTCCTTATATGCAAAATACAATGCTGTTTAAAAGTTTGGGGTCAGTAAGATTGTGTCTTTTGCATTTGCATGATTAAAAATACTGTGAAGCAGTAATATTGTGAATTATTATTACAGTTTAATGTAACGGCCTTCTATGTGAATATGTAGTAAAGTGTAATTTATTCCTGTGATTAAAGCTGAATTTATTAGATGATAAATACAGTAAAACAGTGTAATATTATATCAGTGTAAAACAGCTGTTTTCTATGTGAATATATAGTAAAGTGTCATTTATTCCTGTGATTAAAGCTGAATTTATTAGATGATAAATACAGTAAAACAGTGTAATATTATATCAGTGTAAAACAGCTGTTTTCTATGTGAATATATAGTAAAGTGTCATTTATTCCTGCGATTAAAGCTGAATTTATTAGATGATAAATACAGTAAAACAGTGTAATATTATATCAGTGTAAAACAGCTGTTTTCTATGTGAATATATAGTAAAGTGTCATTTATTCCTGTGATTAAAGTTGAATTTATTAGATGATAAATACAGTAAAACAGTGTAATATTATATCAGTGTAAAACAGCTGTTTTCTATGTGAATATATAGTAAAGTGTCATTTATTCCTGCGATTAAAGCTGAATTTATTAGATGATAAATACAGTAAAACAGTGTAATATTATATCAGTGTAAAACAGCTGTTTTCTATGTGAATATATAGTAAAGTGTCATTTATTCCTGTGATTAAAGCTGAATTTATTAGATGGTAAATACAGTAAAACAGTGTAATATTATATCAGTGTAAAACAGCTGTTTTCTATGTGAATATATAGTAAAGTGTCATTTATTCCTGCGATTAAAGCTGAATTTATTAGATGATAAATACAGTAAAACAGTGTAATATTATATCAGTGTAAAACAGCTGTTTTCTATGTGAATATATAGTAAAGTGTCATTTATTCCTGTGATTAAAGTTGAATTTATTAGATGATAAATACAGCAAAACAGTGTGATATTATATCAGTGTAAAACAGCTGTTTTCTATGTGAATATATAGTAAAGTGTCATTTATTCCTGCGATTAAAGCTGAATTTATTAGATGATAAATACAGTAAAACAGTGTAATATTATATCAGTGTAAAACAGCTGTTTTCTATGTGAATATATAGTAAAGTGACATTTATTCCTGTGATTAAAGCTGAATTTATTAGATGGTAAATACAGTAAAACAGTGTAATATTATATCAGTGTAAAACAGCTGTTTTCTATGTGAATATATAGTAAAGTGACATTCCTGTGATTAAAGCTGAATTTATTAGATGATAAATACAGTAAAACAGTGTAATATTATATCAGTGTAAAACAGCTGTTTTCTATGTGAATATATAGTAAAGTGTCATTTATTCCTGTGATTAAAGCTGAATTTATTAGATGATAAATACAGTAAAACAGTGTAATATTATATCAGTGTAAAACAGCTGTTTTCTATGTGAATATATAGTAAAGTGTCATTTATTCCTGTGATTAAAGCTGAATTTATTAGATGATAAATACAGTAAAACAGTGTAATATTATATCAGTGTAAAACAGCTGTTTTCTATGTGAATATATAGTAAAGTGTCATTTATTCCTGTGATTAAAGCTGAATTTATTAGATGATAAATACAGTAAAACAGTGTAATATTATATCAGTGTAAAACAGCTGTTTTCTATGTGAATATATAGTAAAGTGTCATTTATTCCTGTGATTAAAGCTGAATTTATTAGATGATAAATACAGTAAAACAGTGTAATATTATATCAGTGTAAAACAGCTGTTTTCTATGTGAATATAGTGTAAAGTGTCATTTATTCCTGTGATTAAAGCTGAATTTATTAGATGATAAATACAGTAAAACAGTGTAATATTATATCAGTGTAAAACAGCTGTTTTCTATGTGAATATAGTGTAAAGTGTCATTTATTCCTGTGATTAAAGCTGAATTTATTAGATGATAAATACAGTAAAACAGTGTAATATTATATCAGTGTAAAATAGCTGTTTTCTATGTGAATATATAGTAAAGTGTCATTTATTCCTGTGATTAAAGCTGAATTTATTAGATGATAAATACAGTAAAACAGTGTAATATTATATCAGTGTAAAACAGCTGTTTTCTATGTGAATATATAGTAAAGTGTCATTTATTCCTGTGATTAAAGCTGAATTTATTAGATGATAAATACAGTAAAACAGTGTAATATTATATCAGTGTAAAACAGCTGTTTTCTATGTGAATATATAGTAAAGTGTCATTTATTCCTGTGATTAAAGCTGAATTTATTAGATGATAAATACAGTAAAACAGTGTAATATTATATCAGTGTAAAACAGCTGTTTTCTATGTGAATATATAGTAAAGTGTCATTTATTCCTGTGATTAAAGTTGAATTTATTAGATGATAAATACAGCAAAACAGTGTAATATTATATCAGTGTAAAACAGCTGTTTTCTATGTGAATATATAGTAAAGTGTCATTTATTCCTGCGATTAAAGCTGAATTTATTAGATGATACAGTAAAACAGTGTAATATTATATCAGTGTAAAACAGCTGTTTTCTATGTGAATATATAGTAAAGTGACATTTATTCCTGTGATTAAAGCTGAATTTATTAGATGGTAAATACAGTAAAACAGTGTAATATTATATCAGTGTAAAACAGCTGTTTTCTATGTGAATATATAGTAAAGTGTCATTTATTCCTGTGATTAAAGCTGAATTTATTAGATGATAAATACAGTAAAACAGTGTAATATTATATCAGTGTAAAACAGCTGTTTTCTATGTGAATATATAGTAAAGTGTCATTTATTCCTGTGATTAAAGCTGAATTTATTAGATGATAAATACAGTAAAACAGTGTAATATTATATCAGTGTAAAACAGCTGTTTTCTATGTGAATATATAGTAAAGTGTCATTTATTCCTGTGATTAAAGCTGAATTTATTAGATGATAAATACAGTAAAACAGTGTAATATTATATCAGTGTAAAACAGCTGTTTTCTATGTGAATATATAGTAAAGTGTCATTTATTCCTTTGATTAAAATTGTATTTTCAGCATCATTATTCCAGTCTTCAGTGTCACATGATCCTTCACAAATTATTCTGATATGATGATTTCATGATCAAGAAACATTACTCATTATCGACGCTAAATACAGTTTTGCTGCTTAATATTTTTGTGTAAATCTCAAATAGAAAGTTCATAAGAACATAATTTATTTAAAAATAGAAATCATAATGTGTGTGTTTACTGGCATTTTTTATTGATTTAATGCACGCTTGATGAATAAAAGTATTCATTTCTTATTCAATACTTTAAAAAAAAAAAAAAACATTTTGGTTCCAGTATTGTTTTAAATCATCTTCTAAGCATTAAACTTTCATCTGCTCACACACAGTCCGCTACCGGACACAAATAATCATTTAGACGTTCAGAACTGAACCGAAGCTGGTGAATTTCCTTCATTTTAATTTGATTTTCACGTGTTTGGCTGACTTGTCCTTGCCAAAGCGACTTACAGGAATGACTGTAATTGTGTCTGTCCTGCTTCATCAGCACACACCCTTTCCCAAACAAAGCCTGCAGAACGGTTTGGTTGTGTTCTGGCAGAACTCGAGCAATTACAGCAGCGCACGGATCTTGAGTTATGCTGCTCTGATGGATTTGTGGAAAAGTAATTATAAAGGCCGTTAGTGTCTGCTCATTACTGATCTCATGTGAAACCGTTTTCCGAGAGAAAAACAAGCGTGCACGAGGAGAGATTTGGGGATAAATCTAATCTGGGGAGGGAAGGTGGAACAGAACGGATAACGCCTTTCGGCTCTCTGGGGTCACAGAGGAAGAAATTGCTCTTGTTTGTTTTAAATTGAAATTGATTGCTTATTTGAAATCACCAAGCTGTTTTCATGCGGACTTAATTTTATTGTGCTTGCTTGACACTTTCCTTATGGTTGCTTTTTTTCCACCAAAGAATTAAAAAAAACACATAAAAAGGTACCTGGGACCTTTATTATTTATTATTTATTTTGATAAATAAACTCAGAATTCTGAGGGGAAAAAGTTAGAGCTAAAAAAAAAAAAGTTGCAATTAAAAGAAAGAGAAAACAGAATTCCGAGATGTAAACTGGGAAATCAGGAAAAAGGTCTGTGTTGGGTCACACAAGTTACGTAATCCGATTACTTTTCCAAGTAACTAGTAAAGTAACAAATGACTTATATCGAGCTATCTAGTAAAATCTTACTTCAAATATGCAACATGTGAAATATTAGCGCTGAAAAGCCGGGAACAGTTTTTATTGTGGCTGATCGTATTTCCCTTTGATCGCGTTTCCCTTTCCGATGCAAAATTTATGTGAGGAGACTATTAAAATGAATAATGTAAGGTGATTTTACTAAGGTTTGTGCTAGTCAATTTACTGTTAATTTGCTTTACGGTTTAATTTAAAATGTAAAATTTTATTTACTGGTACAAAATAGTTGTAAATAATACTAATTATTATATATTGTAATTAATAATAATAATAATAATAGCTGCAAATAATTAATAAAATATGCTAAATAATACAAATGTACTTTTTGTTTTTAATCTCAATTTATTTACCAATATCTTTGCTGCTGACCTTCGATGATCCAACTTAATAATACTTGTAAGTAAAAAAAGATTTCACACATCACATTGGTGTTTTATATTTTTGTTTGTATCACTAAAGTTAAAGTGTTGAACTGAAAACTTTTCTTCTACAATCTAGAATGGCATCAGAGCTGAAATGTTTTTTGAGCTGCGCCCTCTACTGTACTGGCGTGAATTTGCATTTCCTTTTGCATTTGCATTTTTGCTGTGAAAGGCCTTTACATTTGCCAAAAATAGAGATATCGTTGTTATTAAAAGACAAGCAAGCAAGCCCAGCCCAAGTGAGAAAAATTTACACAAATGTAACATTACATAACTTAATTAGTTACATTTAAGGGAGTAACACACTATTGTAATGCATTACTTTTAAAAGTAACTTTCCCAAACTCTGCAATTGTGAGATGTCAACTCGCTTTTTTAATTAAAAAGGTGAGATAAACAGTAAAAAATAAAAATAATAATTGTCTTGCTCTGTCTGTTTTTTAGGATCACTCTGACAACCCCCTCGGCGCTGCGGTTACTTTGGCCCATGAGCTCGGACACAACTTTGGCATGAACCATGACACACCGGAGCGCGGCTGCGGCTGCAGAGCGACTGTGGACCGAGGCGGGTGTATCATGACCCCCTCCACTGGGTGAGAGCAATGAACAAATTACATGTATAAACCTTTTTGGTTTGTAAAAGGGGGTTTGGTGTTCCTTTCCTGTAGCTCAATCGTAGAGTAGAGCATTGGTGTTTACAACGCCAAGGTCATGGGTTCGATCCCAGGGAAAGCAAGAACTGATTCATTGGGTTTCTTGAATGCAATGTAAGTCGCTTTGGATAAATGCGTCTGCCAAATGCATAAATGTAAACATTGATGATGTGTTTGGTGGGCGGAGCCTTTCCTGGTGTCAGAATGTGTCAGTTCTGCAGTAGCAGTCTATGGAACTAATGGAATCATCTCACAATTTTGAGAATGTGATTGTGATTAAACTTCTAAAAACTTCTAAATATTTATTTTTATATTATCAACCCATTCATGTTCCAAATCGTTCATTCTCTATAACGATGTGCCATCCTGGAGGAACATGAGAGCCTGTGAAACCTGACTGGGTTGCAGGAACCGCCTCATGCCACAGAAACACAAAAATAACACAAAACCAAAGACAAATCAGTCAGGAAGAATAAGGAGAGAACAATTATCTATGGCCTCCACCTGCAAATTAATCCAATATTTGTGGGTTGTCTTGATGTTTCCTCTCCAGTGCAACTGTTGTGACTTTCATTTGCACCAAAGCAGGTGAAACTGATTCACAATTCCCTATGCTTCCTAACTGTCCCTTAATTTTTTTTGAGCAGTATATTTTGGTGTCATATAGACGTGAATATATATATACATACATACATACATACATACATACATACATACATACATACATACATACATACATACATACATACATACATACACACACCGTATTTTCCCGCATATAACCCGCGGGTTATACCAGATTTTACAAGCCCGGGTGGGGTGCGGGCTATATAAGGGTATAAGGCTATATAAGGGCTATGTCGCAAATTTTTTGCACGTAATAATATTTCAGTATATTTGTTTATTTTAATATTAGTATATTATATTTAAGTATATATTATAATATAGTATAAGTATATTAAAGGTTTATTTTGCAGTTTTTCTTTCTGTTTTTTTTTTTCTTGCGAGGGTTGTTGTCTCTGGCGCTTGTACGGTCACTCTGACAGCTGGCGCTGATTGGCTGTCTGACCTGTCAATCATGCAAGAAGACGTGATTGGCTGTGCTGCATGAGGGCGGGCTCTTCTCATCTCATCCGATGATCAACACCTGTAGAATCGCTTCTTAAGGGACGTGCTGCTGCACAGCGGGAGACACTGCTGTTTCTTTTTATTCTGATTCTGGCTTGTTTGTTTTCTTATTGTGTGAATTTCACGCACAAGCACTGTGTACCGAGCTGAACAGTTATGATAATTGACGTCATGCGAACAACATTCTAAATTCCAAATTTGAACTTGCACAAATTTTTTTTATAAATGTATGGGTGCGGGTTATACAAGGGTGCGGGTTATATGCTGGATAGTACGGTATATAGCAAAAAGATTAAGAGAACACAATCACCGTGTAACAGTGTATAATGTCAGCTTCATCTGGCCTCCTCGGCATATGACGACTCTGTCTGTTTGTTAGTGGTTAGCTGTCTTTCTGCCTCATTACTCCATAATGAGCTCCATTTGGTCATCTGCACAACAGCAGACTTTAACACCCCACCCGGCGGGACAGCATTAGCCTTTAGCCACATGCTTCCAATTGACCCCTCCGGTACATGGTTTGATTGCTATTTCATGAAAACACCAGAGCTTGCATAACTTATTACTGATTTATTGTCATCTGTTGTGCTGTTAGACGGGACGCCAGCTTTTATGGTCAGATGTTCTGAGACCAGTGATGAAGAAACAACTCAAAACACGTGAATTAAATGCATCCACACAAAACAGTTCATGCTGATTCAGTTCTGAAAGGATTTGGTTAGTTGTTCATCACATTATTTTAGTGTATTCATTACATTTTCCAAACCGTTTATCCTTTGTAAGGCTGAAGGGAATCTGGATGTATTATATTCTGCAATAGCAGTTGTCTTGTTTAATTCTAGGGAAGTAAATCACACATTTGCAAGCCATGTTAGATTTTCTCAGGAGGCAGATGGTCACGCCGTGGCCAACTCAATCCCAGCATTCTCTAGTGCGTATCAGTTCATCTGCACAAGTCTTTTAGCTGGACTGCGTCCTGCGTGTGTGACCTGGACTGCGTCCATGATAAACCCGCAGCACGACGCTCGATTATAAAGAGGTGTTATGAAGAACCTGGCCCTGGTGACCAGACGAGAAAAACAGATCTCATCCAGAAGTAGAGAGAGAGAGAGAAGGAAAATAAGAAAGTTATTTGTGAGTTTTGTTCCACCTGCCTTCAGTACCTTATACAAATGAGAGTCTGATATCAACCAATGAGATGGATATTTCTTCCATTACAGCACATTAGTCTGTGTCTCCCCTTTCATAGATCAAAGCATAAATGAATTTAACATCACAGCAGGTGCTCGTTTAGGAGCTTCACATCTATATAATTGCATTAATTAAGACATGAGTGGTGAAAAATCCCTCTGAGATCTGAAGCAGCTCCTTCATTCCTACAGGTTTGATGAATTTAATCTCAAGTAGCCAGACTTTATTTGCACAACATGTGGTCAAAGACAAGGCAGGAAAAAACTTTTTGATTGATGGCTCAAGCCACCAGCATGATTTATTAATGTGATGTTTTGCAGCGGATAGATTTGTGAGTTTGACTTGAATTGGTCACACTTCACTGGAAGTTGAATTGTAATTTTAATTTACCCTGGTAATGCATTGTGTGTGTGTGTGTGTGTGTGTGTGTGTATACAGTTTATTTATATTTATATATATATATATATATATATAAATATATATATGATCTATCTATCTATACATATATATATATATATATTTATATTTACATATATTTATGTGTGTGTGCATTTATATGTATTAATTTCATATATATCATATATCTATATATCATATATAAATATATATATATAGATAGATAGATAGATAGATAGATAGATAGATAGATAGATAGATAGATAGATAGATCATATATATATATATAATCTTTTTTTATGTTAATTTATATGTATTTGAATTGCATATAATAATTATAACTAACCACAGTTTTTTAATGCATTTGTCAATTTTGAGACTTTGTGCTTTTGATAATGTTTTTCTTCTCAAACTAGTGGAACTGCACTTTTAAGTGCATCTTTTATTGCACTTTATTTCATTTTATCACACTGTAGATTTCAATTACAGCACATATTTCTGTTGTCTCAAAATGCGGTTTATTCCCATCTATATTTTGAAGATTTTTGCAAATGTTTTTTATATATAATTTGCCTGATTTTATACAGTAATTTATTCCTAAAAACATTGTGGTTAGAAAAAATTATTTAAATCAGAAAGCCAGAAATGCATAAATGCTTTGACATAACAATCAAATGTTTTAACTTTTATTTCATATGTATGGGGAAAATAAAGTGTAGCAGCTTTCACAAATAGCCACTCTAAAGAGAATTGACAGTCATTTATTCACCCTCATGTCATTCCAAACAATAAAAAAATGGGGTCCAATGTTTGTTTTGTTTTTTTACCTCAACGTCCTTCAAAATATCTTTTGTGATCAGCAGAAGAAAGTCATGCAGGTTTAGAACGACATGAAGGTGAGTAGATGAACAAAGCTTTCATTTTTTTCTGAGCTATCCCTTTAAAATATTGCATAAATATTGTGATATAGTGTAACAGAAGGACTCTCTACTCTGCAGCTCCTGGCGCTACTGTATATGTTCCCGTTTCTATAGAGACTTTGGAAAGCTAATCCCACCCTCATAGAGAACAAACCCCACTCACAGTGAGATGCTCTGCGCTCGTGGCACTGCTATTACTGCCACCTCCATTGTGCGGCCTCCTTTCGAGCCGAATCCAGAGGAGGTGTTTTCAGAGCTTAGACACACTCGAGTCACTGTGGCTTATCATTGAGCGCTGATCGCTCGGTTGGCATCAGGAGGCAAGAGGAAGCATCTGCTTATCTCTCATGCTCCCGCAGGCTTATGCCACCCTGGCACCGGGTGTCGTGGGTACAGTTGGTCCAGCGAGCATGGGGGCCGATGCGAGCCAGATTTCCGTGCCTGCGTTTGCCCCGTGGTCTTAGTACGTGTGCCAGGAATGAAGCGAACATCTCTCGTCTCTTCCACAGTATTCAGCTGCTTTGCTGCATACTAATGGCCACAGCAAAGCCAACTGAATTCTGGTCCATCCTGAAAGGATAATCTGTAGATCTGGGGAATGTAAATGGTGCCCAGTTCTTTGTGTGATGGTTGGCAAAATTCGGGCTTTGAAACGGAGTTTATTGACACTTGTTACATGGTCAGTTTAAACAGAAATGACACTACTGTTATCATTGGGTCATTGCAAACCTGAATGAAAATATAAAATCACCTCAGCAACCACAAAACAATGCCCTGACAACCGCTCGCATCATCCTATACACTTGTTACTTTTAGTCCTGTTGACCTCTCTTGTCATCACTACATCATTAGTCTACCCAGGTGTTCGTCATTCCCTTGTGTATAAAACCCTCTTGTGTTTCCCTTGTCTTTGTCGGTTGTTGATGGTGACTTTGTCTTTTGTCCCATTATTGCACATGTGTGGATGCTGTTCTCCTTCCGTGTTTCAATGTATACTAAGTTCGCACTGTGTTTGTTTGTATGTTTGTTTTCTGTTTGAAGTCATTTGTTTTGAAGTCAAATTCCAGTTTGCTGCAGTTTTGCTTCAGCGTGTTTGTACTGCTCTGTATTGCGTTAAGTGGCAATACTATTGTGGCATGTGCTTTTTTCTCTCTACAGAAATATAAAACTAATGTATATTGTTTAAAATCACCTTAGCAACCACAAAACAATGCCCTGGCAACCTCTCACTTCCTATATAGTGTTGTGGCATGTGCTTTTTTTTCTCCAGAAATATAAAACTACTCTATATTGTGATACATTGCAGGTTTTACATCCCAGTATGAATTCTCATACTGGTCCAGGCTGGAGCTGTTTTTCTGCTAAACTTGCACATATATATATATATATCCAGACCAGAACTAGACAAGCTGGACAGATTTCCACAGTTTCAATGTATGACAGAGCTTTGACAGATGTTTCTCGCCGCATGACATCTCGCAGCAGACTTGCCACACACTTCACAATCACATCAGAGCCAATCAAACCCGCCTGTGCCAAACAATTTCAATAATGCAAGAGCGATTACCGAATGCAAACTCATCACAATCACACAGGACTCAACCCCGAGAAGGAAAACAAGCGACAACAGGCATGTTATGAGTTTTCCGTCTGAGGAACACACATTAAAGTTTCCAGTCAGTGATTCATCTTTATGTTTATGTGTGCGATCTTTTAACAAACTAATATTAAACAGCAGTGCGGTCTGAAGATGACATCTGGCTGTGTTTGTGTTCATGCAAAACCACCGAGGCATCCTGGGACTGCGGTCAGTCTCTTTTCATTTAGATATATTCAATTTATCTTATGCTAACCAAGGCAGCAGTTAATTGATCAAAGATAAAATACAACTGTTATACTGTGAAATATGATTGCAAATTGAAAAACTGTTATAATTATATTATAGAATGTAATTTATTGCTGTGATCAAAGCTGAATTTTCAACATTATTTCTACAGTTAAAAGAACAGATTTTATTTGAAATATTAATAGTTTACAAACGTATTTACTGTCACTTTTGATCTGTATAATGCGTCCCTGTTAAATAAAAGTATTAATTTCTTTAAAATTAAATCTTATTGACCACAAACAGTAGGCCTATTCATTCATTCAGTATTTTTAGAAGTCTTGTAGCATACAGTATATGTGTGTACATATTTAAATTTGTTGTATTGAATTTTAAAATTCATTGTAACTTCCATTTTTCACGGGTTTGATATAAACGTATAAACTGAAGGTAACAAATTGTAAACTGAAGGTCTTTATTGTGATATTTGGCTTAACATGCACTGCAAATCACAGTAATTATACAATCTTAGGATAAGTAATAATAAAGAGCATGTAAGAACATCTGTGAGTGTCTGTATGTTTAATACTGAACCTTCAGTTCTACAGCACATTTTGTATCTCCACCAATCAAACTGATTTAATCCGTCAGGCTGTTTATCGATGAATAGCGTTCAGTGTGTTAGTGAAACTGGTCGACTGCAATGATTCACTGATTCACTTTAAACCCTGCAATCACCATCACTAAATCTTCCTAAATACGCTCACTGATCACAGATGGTTTGCATGATCGTGAGCTCATCGGTCCAGTATCATAATATGTGCCATATGCTTCTCGCTGGGAGCTTTCACAGCTGTCAGTCAGAAACGAGGGCTGTAATTTATCCGCAAGTCTCTGGCTGCGAATTGGATTGTTTGTAAACTTGAGATTTCGTCATGTAGATGCTGCGGCTAAACATTTTGTTATGCTCCACAGGGGAGCATTGATATTCTGATTGGGAGTGTGGGCCATTTTTACTGTCTGTGTGTGCGCGTGTGTGCGTGTAATTTCAGTGCAATCCTCGCCAACATCCGTAGATGTGTTTCTGTTAATGTTACCCAGTGTTTTCTATCTTCTCCAACAGAAAAATAAAATACTTAAGACCTTGTGCGCCAGAGAAATAAGCTTAAAGCCATCTTTAGAATTTCGTCTTTGAACTTCCATTTTTGCGGTAACTCTGTATCAAGTTCAAGTTCAAGTTCATTTATTTCTAAACTACATTTAAAAACGGCCGAGGCCGACCAAAGTGCTGTACAAATGTTAATGGGAGAAATATACATAAAGACAAGAAGAAAAAAAAGAAAAAAGAAAATCTGTTAAAAGATAAAAAGGTGAGTATAATCACTAAAGATTAAAAGAAAGACTATAAAGAGTATAATCACTATATACACATATGCATATCCACAGATACACATACGTGTACATCCAATACACACATACTCTCACACATATATGGAAATACATCTGTATAAAACCACAAACATAGATTAATATACTCAAATGTCCACATAGTTACATATCGAATGCGACAGAGAACAGATGAGTTTTAAGACAGGTTTTTTTCTGTATATTTCTGTAGCATCACTGTCGAGGAGTAATTAGCTGCTGAAGTGGATTTACTTATTGTAGAGTTAAAGGGGACAGATTATGCAAATTTCACAAATGTGTGTCAGCAGTGAGTGCACACAAGCATCATATAATACTAAAAATCCAACCACTCCTTTATCTCAGAACAATATATATATATATTGTAGATTCCGCACAATGTGACATCACAAATGCTTAGGCTCCGCCCATGACCGTTGACAAACTCCGCCCTATTAGCATAGCTCCGCCCCTGAGTGACCTGAACACAGTCCGCCATGTTTATCTCCTCGCCAGAGCTTTTAACAGCAGCATTCAAGTAAGAAATATATTCCTATTAAATCTAATAAAGTTATTCAGTCGAGAGCAGTGAGGGATATTCTGTTTTTCTTTGGTTTATTGATTCATATTAACAGCATATATATAAATAGTAGAAGATACTGTATATTACTCTGCTGTCACTTTAAGACACTGATCTAATACACATGTGATTTCTTTACTTGCTATTCACGTTCACAGACATAACTGACTGTTTATGTGAACTGTGTGTGTTTTTGACACAACCTTGTGTGGATTGACAGTTTAAGCGCAATAAGACGTGAAAGAGAACTTAGTTTAGCTCCGTCTGACATCCAGCTTTCTGTGCGCGAGCTTCGGGTTTGTTTGCTAAATAAATAATAAATAAGGACGTTTAGACTAATATGGCTTTAAAACACATGCAGATCATAATCTTTCATAAATATAGCTGCTGCTCATTTGCATTTAAAGATACATGCATGAATGAAAAATGGGCATTTTACAAATAAATGATCTGTGGGGTATTTTGAGCTGAAACTCCAAAGACACATTGAGACTTATATTACATCTTGTAAAAAGAACCATAATAGCTCCCCTTTAACAAAAGTTGCCATGAGAATTGTAAGAGGATTCCCAGTAGACAGGGACGATTTTAAAGCGAGCGGTTCATTCTGTTCAATCTTTCATGCTGTGGAAATACAATCGGGAAGACAGAACAGAACGAGCGCAGTGCTGAGTAAAGGCGGGTCTATAGTTTTACATTTTCTGAAGAAAACATACAAACCTCACCTCTACGCTGCTGTTGCCAGGGTCTTGAGCGGTGGTTGCTGTGGCATTGTGCTGGACATGTTGCTGCCAGATGGTTTTGTTCACTGCGAGTGGTTGATAATGTGTTCTGATTGGTCTTTTTAGCGCTGAAGGTGGTTGATTTGTTGATCTGAGTGTTTTTTAGTGTCTTGCGGGTGGTTGATGGGTTGCCATGGTGTTTTCTAGGTTGTTGCAAGGTTGTTTTTCTTTTGTAGTTGTATTTTTCTGTTTGTTTTTGTTTGGTTTCTAGGTTGAAACAGTGATATTTGTGTTCGCAAACACTACAAATAAGAACCAGTCTTGGTTTTGTGGATAATTCAGTTCCAATGATGTTAATCTAGCCCATGTGTAATATGAAACACTTCCCGCTGCCTCCAATTTACAGCTCAGGGAAGCTGGTGCATAAAGACAGTGTGAATTGTTTGTAACAGGCCCAGGACTCTTATCTCTCGCTGTTCTCTCTTCTGATACTCCTTCCTTTGCTCCTCGTTCAATCAGCACTTACAGGATGATGCCATTTCCTTTGCATGAGTTCTACTGGATTGATCCATTTATTTGTGCAAATGTCAAAAAACTGAACGGTTGGTTTTTTCAACTCATCTCTGAGGTCATATTTCTTCTTTCAGGTACCCTTTCCCTACAGTCTTCAGCACATGCAGTAAGAAGGATCTAGCGGCGAGCTTGGAGAAAGGTGTTGGCATGTGTTTGTTCAACATGCCGGAGGTGAAAGTGCTCTACGGAGGCCAGAAATGTGGAAACGGATACGTCGAGGAGGGAGAGCAGTGTGATTGCGGAGATCTGGAGGTGCGTCAGAGTTTTGTTTAATGCAACATATTTCATTCAGACGTTTAGATGTTTCCCACTAGTGCAGCGCATTTTCACACTCGCCAGCGAGTCGTGCATCATTAGCAGTCGCTCCTCCAAATCGGCAGCAAGCGACAGTTTCTGCAGCCGAGTGTTTTCTGTAAACACGCTGTGAGAAGAAGCACAAGACGTGGTTTGGGAATGAGACGCATCTGTCACGGCGGACCGGGAGCTTTTGAGAGGACCGCAGAGAAAAGCCTGTGCTTGTATCAGAGGGCTTCAGGTGTTTCCTGGGGGTTTAAATCTGTTCGTTTCATGTCTTGCTGAAATGTTGCTGGCACTGCAGAACACATAGTCAAGACACACTCCAACAATGTCTGCGCATCCGTCAGCAAAGCTCGTATTCAAATTATGTAACGTGAATTTTCACATAACTAGCAGTCAGAAAGAAGCATATGGGAAATGATTTAAGTTCTTGAAAGACTTGTACGCGTATGCAAATTTACTGTTCTTAGTCACATTTCAATTAGGAAAAAAGCAACTCTTTTGAGTCTGCAAAGCGTCACAAGAGACTGCGTTTGGTGGCTGTCTGGCTGCGTCTGAAATCACATTCTCTTGAATAGGTTTTTTTTTTTAATAAGTAATTACTTCACGACTGATAAAAAAGTATGATTGTTTGAATCATACTTGTATAGTATAGATTAAAAGTATATATAGTATGAATGTGTGTCGTATGAATGTATTCTGAACGTACTGCATCCGCCATGCTGTCGTTATCATGTGACCCGACAGTGTCAGTGACGTCATTCACAACCCTCTCCCGTGGCCTCATGGGATAGTAAAGTGTCCATCATATGCACACTTCACAATCTCACTGGAAGTAGTGGGTCATCTGGGGATGTTTTCTTTTATGATTACTGTAAATTCGGACATACTTCTTTTGTCACGTGCTGTTTTTCATCTACTACAATAGCAATGTCAAGCCTTCCTGTAGCTCAATCAGTAGAGCATTGGTGTTTAAGCCACGGTCATGGGTTCGATTCCCAGGGAAAGCAAGAACTGAGTCAATGTGTTCCTTGAATGCAATGTAAGTTGCTTTCGATAAAAGCGTCTGGCAAATGCATTAAACTGATTTTAAAAATTTTCATGGGTTCGATTCCCAGGGAAAGCAAGAACTGATTAGAAGGTCAATGTGTTTCTTGAATGCAATGCAAGTCGCTTTGTATAAAAGCGTCTGATAAATGCAGAAATGTAAATGACGTGTGATGTCCGTGGGAGGTGTGCAAATACATAAGTTGACTGGCAGGCAGGACATCGTATCATTACATTCGTACAACAAAATATTCTGATGTCCATAGCATTTTTGTAAAAATGATCAAAAATGCTGGCAGTGTCTGGCAACCTTTTATTTTTTTTAGATACTGACGGGGAGAGAGTTAAGCATGTACACTAACTTGTTTGGGGTCAATAAGATTTTATGTTTTTGAAGTCTTCTGCTCACCAAGGCTTTCATTGATCAAAATGCAGTAAAAAAAAAAAAAAATCTTGTGATCAAAGCTGTATTTTCAGCATCATTACTCCAGTCTTCAGTCACATGATCCTCCACAAACATTCTGATATGAGATTTTGCTGTTTCCTATTATCAATGTTGAAGTTGTGATGATTAATATCTTTGTGGAAATGGTAAAATATGGTGAGGAATAGTTTTGACCTGATGAATGTGTGTGTCTGTAGGAGTGTCTGAATCCCTGCTGTAATGCCAGCACATGCACACTGAAGGAGGAGGCCGTGTGTGCGCATGGACAGTGCTGTGAAAACTGTCAGGTAACTCATGACATCCATCAAAATTCACCTTATGTGTGTTTTAATTAATACCTTAAAGATAGGGAAGGGGATTTCAGAGAGGCTAGCAATAGCTTTGAAAGCATCCGATCCCTCGTCCCTTCAGAGCGTCTCCAAAGCCACGAGCAAACAAAAGAGTTACGAGAAACTTACAGAGCTCTGACCTGTTCCACCTGACTGCTGCAGATTCATTTCTGCATTGATAGTGTTGCCATTGAAACGCATGAATTCCCGTCACGAACCAGGTCATCACAGGTTTCCAACAAATCACCTACTTTAACTAAGTAAATTAAAGTGCACTTTATCCTAAAGCAGTAGTTCTCAAATAGTGGGGCGCGCCCCCTTGGGGGGGCGTGGAGCGATGCCAGGGGGGGCGCGCGTGACCCTGGGGTACATGCTTTTTTTTTGCCAGGGAGTAGGTTTTCTTGCACTGAACAAGAGCAGCAGATATGAAGTTCAGATAACCGTCCCCTCATCCTTTGACGTGTTCGATCACACCGGTGTTCATATGTGTCACGTGATCAATCGCTAAATTCACACGTGTTTTCACACGATATCTGGCACTGATCCAAAAAAGACGCGCTCAGAGCTTGTCATTTATCACAACAATTCAGTGTTTTCAACCACATAAGATTTAATCTAGGTTTCAACAAGTTGAGTTAAGTTGGTGACTATTTTGAATTATCTATTATACAGCGCTTTTTGTGACTGCGGTATGTCAGGTGACAAGCATGACGCGTTGCCATGGAAACAATAAGGCAAAGTTCCAAAATGGGGGAAGGGGGGGCCTGCAAAAATTTTACCTCTTCCGAAGGGGGCGTGACAGAAAATAATTGACACTGTCCTAAAGCAATGTTGATTTGTATTCTTTAGAATGCTATTGTATGTATGTAAGTGTATTTACAATATGTAAATGTTATGTAAGCATTTACAATAAGGCCAGGAACCTTAAGAAATTTAGAGAAAAGTATTAAAGTAAGCAGTCGTTTTGATGTTGACTGAAAGGACTCTTTATGATGTGTAGTTGAAGCCTGCAGGGACTCCGTGCCGTGAATCCAGTAACTCCTGTGACCTGCCGGAGTTTTGCACCGGCGCCGACCCTCAATGCCCTGCTAATGTCTACCTGCACGACGGACACTCTTGCCAGGGTGTAGATGGGCACTGTTACAACGGCATCTGCCAAACACACGAGCAGCAGTGCATCACACTCTGGGGACAGGGTGAGTACAGCGCCACCCGCTGGACTGGAGGAGCCACCGTCTGCATGTTCAGCACATGTGAGCATCTGTAATGTTTATCCTTTCAATGATAAATGTGTGTGCGTTCGGCAGGTGCAAAACCAGCTCCAGGAATCTGTTTTGAAAGAGTCAACTCGGCGGGAGATCCGTACGGAAACTGTGGAAAGGACGCAAAGGGGTCCTTTGCCAAATGTGAAGCACGGTAGGAGAAGATATAAACTTTGAGTTCAGTATTCCTGGTGCAATATTTGAGTTTAATATAAATATACATTATTAATAGAAATAATGATGTCTTCAACAAGCCTAAAAGTGCCCATGTCTCACCTCTCTTCATTTCTCTGCACTGGCTCCCACTTGCAGCTCGCATCAAATTCAAAGCATTGACACTTGCTTACAGAGCAAATAGAGGCTCAGCTTCCTCATATTTCCACTCGTTACTACAAATCTACACACCTACTAGAAGCCTGCGATCAGTTAATGAGCGACGACTCGTCTCTCATAGAGAAGCACAAAATCCCTCTCCAGAACACTTTCCTTCACCGTTCCTTGCTGGTGGAACGATCTCCTTACCTTCATCCTTGTCAATATTCAAATGAGTTGAAAACTCTTCCGTGAGCACTTAACATTACAAAAATTATATGCTTTCGGTTTCCTTTAGTCTAAGCCTTCAGTGTAAGAAACTTTGTATTTTGAGCACTTCTTGTGTTCATTTGGCTCTTCACAAGGAATCGCTTGCTGTTGCTCCTCATTTGTAAGTTGCTTCGAATAAAAGTTTCTAAATGTAGAATAAATGTATATATAGTGTATATATTTTATTCATTTACAAATGAATAAATATAAATGTAAAATGTGTATATAGCAATAATAAAATACAAAACATAAAATGAAAAATTAAGAAAATCTGGAAAAAAGTAAAACAGATTTAGATTTAAACAGTAAAGAATAAATACATGAATAATTCAAACTTTAGGTTCAGTATTGCTGCAGCAATATTTGAGTTTAAATATAGAAATAATAAATATAAATTACTGATAGAAAAATAATACAAATAATAATAAATATAGTAATGTTAATCAATAAAATGATAATAATAATAATAAAATACAAAACATCACTTGAAAAATAAAATAAATAGTAAAAAAATGTTAAAAATGTATTTGACAAATAAATACATTGAAATAAATTAAAAAGTATATGTATTTGTATGTCTTGTCAGGCTTGTCACATTTGTGTCGAGGCATTATAATTTCATATAATGTATAATAATAATTATTAATGTATTATTAGTTTGCTAAGCCAAGGTTTCATAATTGTTTAGATTTACACTATAATAGGCAGAAATGAAACGTGTAAATGAAAAATTCAATAGCCTTTTGAAGCCAATACTTTAAGGTTTGTGTGCCAGAATTTGACACTTAAAAAATAAACTTCTATTCACTGGCATAAAATGTGTGACAACTAGCCCCGGCGTGCAGATGACATCAACTGAATTTTTTATATTGCAGAAGATGTTTATTTAGTTAAATTGATTGTTGCATATATCAGATTTTTGAAAGAGCGTTGCTTTTAGTGAGTTCACTTCAGGATGACAGAAAATGAAAAGAGCTTTGAAATCCTCTGAGGTTTTTGAGTGTTTATTTAGGGAGGGTGTTTTTCTCTTACAATTTCATTTTAGATTTAAATTAGTTTTTAAATGTATTTCTTTCAACAGTTTATTCTCGTCTTTATTGACTGACTGTCTCTCTCTCTCTCACACACACACACACACACACACACACACACATACAATAAGACCAATCCACTGAGAAATCAAACAGAAGCCTATTGAAAATGTCACAGTAATTTGCATATGCAGGTAACAGTTTTAATTGAGCTCAAATTTACTGTTTTATTAAGTGCTTCATGGATCGTATCCTCGATGAAGTAATCACTTTAATGACTGAAGTGGACAGACGGAGAGAGAAACGGAGAACGGATGGTTTTCAGACATTAATGACTCTTTATTTTGGCCAGAGGGACCTGAGCCACGTTCTGCTCTCTGTCTGCCTCTCTTTTTGGACGCAACTGCGTGAGAAACTGCCCTGTGAATGCAGTAATTGGTCTTTGGTGGAGAGGATGCCTCATTATTTCTCCATGTTTTGGCTGCATTGGAATCAAAGATGTATGTCCCATTACCATGATCCTCTGCAGAGGAAACACACTTCAGCGCTGTGAAAACACTGCATGTGTGTCATTCTGGGAAACCGGCTGATTCGTAGCATGGGATCTGTTAGCTATGGCGAAAACATTACACAAAATTTTAAATGAGTGGCTCTAAACTGCACGTGTTAAATGGGTCAAAAATAATATATATACAATGAATACAGTGGATTGAATCAAACAAGTGAATCAGAATGAGATGTTTTCAGAGCTAAAAAAGGTTTTAAGTGAATGTTCTTTGGGAAAATCCTTCATGTTCTTCATCTTTCCAGCATCTTTTGCATATTTCATGACTGTATGATTTTGAGATCCATCTTTTCACAGTGAGGACAATCTAGGGACTCAAACGCAACTATTATAAAAAGGTTAAAATATTCACTGATGCTCCAGAAGGAAACATGCAACTTTTATACAGGATGAAGATGTCTACATTTTTATTTAACACTGCCCTTCGTGAGCAACAGCAGATAGTTGCATGTGTCCTGGAAGGCAAATTAAGTACCATTTACCTTGTTTTACAAATTCAAAACGTTTGCTCCCCTATCAGTAAATGTTTAACCCTTTTGTAATAGTTGTGTTTGAGTCCCTCGATTGTCCTCGGTGTGAAATTTCACTGCTAGAAAGGGTTGAAATATGGGTGCAAGGGTGCAAAAGATGCTGGAAAACTGTAGAATTACTACTTGCTTTTTCCATTTGAAGTAGTTTCTTGCTGTTGTTTCCAGAGATGCTAAATGCGGTAAGATCCAGTGTCAGGGCGGAGCCAACCGGCCGGTGATCGGCACCAATGCCGTCTCCATAGAAACCAACATCCCACTCCAGGAGGGAGGGCGTATCCTCTGCCGCGGGACTCATGTGTACCTGGGAGACGACATGCCGGATCCAGGCCTTGTGCTCACCGGCACCAAATGTGGAGAAAACATGGTAAAGAGAGTAAATAATGAGAAGATGTGTGTCAAACTCAGGCCTGAGTGGATCAATTACATCAGGACCGCAGTGGGTTCAACTGCTCTGATGTGCTGTTGCTAGGATATCATTATTATTTCTAATATTTATTATTTATTTGCTGTATTTATTTAATATAATTAAATTAAAATAAATTATATATTAAATTAATATATATATATTAATATTACATTAATTATATATTTAATATAATTTAATTTAATATAATTAAATAAATCTTAATATTTAATATGTATATATTATGTGTATATATAATTAGGGTACTGTTATTATTTAAAGGGATAGGTGTAGGTTTGTCTTCATACACACACACACACACACACACACATATATATATATATTATATGTGTGTGTGTGTGTGTGCTATAGTGCATGTTAAATATACTGAATTTCATAGTCATTCTTTTCTATTTACAACATCACTTTTAACATGTAAACTAGGCTCATTATAGATTTACAAAACTCAGTATTAATTCCCTGACTGATTACTTTATCCCTGACTAGATATGCCTAAAATAGTGTATTATGAGATGCCGAAATATCAAATCATGTCAAAACAGTAAAAAAAGGAGATCACTATCTTTGTATTTTATTGTCAAAGCTTTGTCACTTTCAGTTTCATTATTTTTGCCCCAATCCCGTTTGTCTCTGACCATGATCTGTTACCATTATATCTAATTTCTGTAATACACTGCTCAAAGACATTAAGGGCACACTCATCGCACTAAAACACCAAATCAGTTAAACTACAGGGGCATCAAGAATTGCAGTGAGGGAACCATCGGCTGCACGTGGAGCTCTGTGTGACCCTCCAAGACCATCACTGACCCACCGCCAAACCATCATGCTGGATGATGCTGAGGCATAACGTTCCCCACGGCATCCCCAGACTCTTTCACATCCATCACGTGTCAATGGTGGACTTGCCTAATCCGGTTTTCTCTGGCAAATGCCAGTTGAGCTGCCGGTGCTGAGCTGTGAGCACAGGTCCCACTAGAGGACGTCAGGCCCTCATGAAGTCTGTTTCTGACAAGAAATATGCACACCATTTCCTGCTAGAGCTCATTATGTAGGGTTCTGGCAGCTCCTCCTGTTCCTCCTCACACAAAGGAGCAGATACGGGTCCTGTTGTTGGATTGTTTCCCTTCTACGTCCCAGTCCAGCTCTCCTTGTGTAACGGCCTGTCTCCCGGTATCTCCTCCATGCTCTTGATACTGTGCTTGGAGAAACCCCAAACTCCTTGCAACGGCCCGTATGGATGTGCCATCCTGGAGGAACAGGAGCACCTGTGAAACCTGATTAGATTGCAAGAACTGCCTCATGCTGTTGAAACACAAAACTAAAGACAAATCAGTCAGGAAGAATGAGGAGGGAACAATTATCTATGGCCTCCACCTGCAAAATCGTTCCCTTTTTCTGGGTTGTACTGCCGTTTCCTCTCCAGTGCACCTGTTGTCACTTTCATTCACAATCACTTATTATTCCCAACTTAACAAATGATAGAAAGTATATAAAGACTTTAAAATTGAATAGTTCATTCTTTAAGATCCAATTTAAGCATTCCCTTAATTGTTTTGAGCAGTGTATATCAAAATCAGTGAGAAGTCTCAAAGGGAAACTGCAAAAACTGCACATTTACTCAGAATTGAGACTGAAATCAGGGATGTTAACGAAGGAAAAAGTGGCCTCGTTATTTGCACCATGACATAATTACCCTGACATCACAGTATTACAGAAATGAAGTTGCAAACCAGTAAATGTGTGTCAAACTGAATTGCATGTGACACTTATAAGTCATTTTCTCCACTTGCTCCTGTCAGGACGTTTGGATGAATCATTGCTGGAAGTCAGTGTGTTTGGGTGGAGTTGAGCTGAAGACACAGTCATCTCAAAATAAAATATGTGTGTGTGTGTGTGTGTGTGTGTGTGTGTGTCTCCAGATGTGTGTAAACAGACAGTGTCAGAACATCAGTGTGCTGGGAGTTCACGATTGTTCGGCTAAGTGCAGCGGACATGGGGTGAGTTTTCATCCATCCATCACAGCGTCTGTCAACATCACAGTTCCACTTGGAAATATATCTGGATTGTTGCTAATCATTTGACTTTAAAGAACCCATAAACCAATCTGAACTTACAATGAGAGTTTCATCTCCATAGACGTACATATCAACTTAAGAAGCCCATACAGTGAAGAAATGCTCATGTCAGGATTACCATAATTATCTTGAATTAACTACTAGTTAAACTTCTTCTCCTGAAGACTGTTCTGACTCGATGTACTATATGTTTTCTAACTGATTCGACGTATGGTTTTCCTAAAAAGGAGGACTAAAATCATGAAAATACAATAGACTAGAAGGGTAAAACAATAACTCTAGGATTTAAGCTTCATCCATTACATCTGCATCACCGGCAATTCCTAGCAACTAGCATAGCAATTCATTTTAAAACATTTTACCAACATGCACATTCATGCTAACATGTTAAAACAGGCTAGCTAACATGTTAAGTAATGCTAACAACATGCTAAATTAACAAAATTCTAAATCATGTTAGCATGTCTAAATAATTTATTAAAACAGGCTAACAGTTTGTTAAAACATGCTAGTATCATGTTAAATCTTGTAGCAATATCTTAAATCATGCTAGTAGCAACATGCTAATTCATGCTAGCAATATTAAAATGTGCTGACAATGTGTTAAAACATGTTAGCAAAAGACTAATAATGCTAGCAATATGTTAAAATGGGCAAACAAGGTGTTAGATTTTGTCAGCATCATGCTAAAACAAGCTAAAAAATAATAAAAAATAAAATAAAACTTTTTAACAGTGTATTAAAACAGGCTAACAGTTTAAAACATGCTAGTATCATGTTAAATCATGTAGCAATATTCTAAATCATGCTAGCAACATGCTAATTCATGCTAGCAATTTTAAAATGCACTGAAAATGTGTTAAAACATGTTAGCAAAAGGCTAACAATGCTAGCAATATGTTAAATATGTTAAAATGGGCCAACAAGGTGTTCAATTTTGTCAGCATCATGCTAAAATACGTTAACAATGTGTTAAATTATGCTAAAGCAATTACTTTCCATTATTAAGCAATTCAAGCTGTTCAAATTTATTTTAAACTTTCAGACCTGGCTTTGTCAAGCAAACATAAAAGTTTTTCATCAAACTTTAATCTAGTTACACAATGAAGTATTCTGTATATCCAACTTTAAATAAAGAGCTGAGTGATGATATAATTAAATTCTACAGTTAAATAAAAAAAATGCTTTATTCAACTATTCTCGCATGTAATATTGAAGAACACATTTGTAATACGTGTAAAATATTGAAGAGAAATGTGTGTTGAAGGTGCTGTAACTACTTTTAACTGCTGACGTTTTGATTGTTTTTATGTGGTGCACAAATTGTCAAAGTCAGAGCTTTAATGACAAATTGAGTTTCCAGCTCATAATTATGTGTTTGACTATATCGTGAATGTGATTTTTACAATTTAGAAACACAAAATTATAGTAATTCCATTGTTGTTGCCCATTTTTGAATGGAAATGAATCAAAAATGTCTTGCTTATTCACAATACGATTTCAAGAAATAATTTTTGTTATGCTGAACATAATTATAGTAATTCTGACATGACTCGAATGCAACTAAAAGCCGGCTTTATCTCAAGGCTTTCTCTCTCTGTACTGTAATGTAAGACAGCAGCAGCACATGATCACTCTCACTGTGCCACTGAATGCTCAATCAATCAGCCTCAATAACCTCATTTATGTCCTGCTCAAAGTGCTCTTCATCAGGTTTCTGCTGTGAAACACTCACTAGTGAGGCCTTTTTGTTCTTAAAGACTGGCAATACATTTAGATTATTATCACAAATTAGCTTAATTTGTGGAGCTTGTTTCTTGAGGTTTTTTTTTTGGCTTTTAGTTTGAATATGTTCGCCATACTATTATCTGTAAGCCAATGACAAAATTCACATTTAGAGGATATAAACATTCAAAACGTACAGTCTCTCACTTCCACCAATAAGGATAAATGATTTTGATGACATCATCTACGGTTCAGCTTCTCGTCCGATTTTCTGTCCAATCAAATGCGCTCTAGAATCTGAAGCTCCGCCCCCTACATTATAAACAGACGCTGAAGCTGCGGCTGAAATCGGTCACTCGTTCACACGCTGTTTTCTACATGTTGAACGGCTCAGTCACTATATCGGGGACAGGGAGGATTCAGACAGTGGGAATATCTTTCATTGGGGGAATGAAGTCTGTTTTCATGTTAGTGTCAGTGAAACACCAGAGACACGACAGACCAGAGCGGATCATGTGATCGAGTCGCCGCAGAACACAAAACGTAGGGAAGCCTGTGTTTTAAAGAGATATGGAGGAGATTAGGAGGAGAAATGTTATAGATTAGGAGGAAACTGCGGCTTTATGGAGATCAACAGCTCTGAGCTGTGATATAAACCAAATGCTATTGGCTGTTTTAAAAAGGGGGAGTGGCTGTTACGGCAACACATTGAATAATAATGTACTTCATTGGGCCTTTAGGTCACAATGATGGAAATCTGAGTAACAAATTAAAGATTAGATCATGTTTTTGTGACTTTTTTCACTAACTCTATGACCCGTTTGTCACTAATGTGCACGTAAAAAAAATGCATCCACATCTACTGTCATAGTGACAAAATATACATATATTTAAGCAAAATAATGTAAAATGCAATGTTCAGGTTGGTCTGGGTAGGTTTTATTAATTCCTGCTGGCAGGTGCGCTTGAAAGCTGTTTCTGGTGATAGTTTTACACATTTACGTTGCCTGTAAGAGTTCCTGCTTTTTAAAATCTTCATTCAATTAGGGAAAGCATGTTTAGATTACTGTGAAAATGAGTCCAGATGAGATCTGTGTAAATACTGAGGGGCGAAACTTGACAGAGCGCATGTGTTTTTAGCTCCAACAATATAAAAGATCTCACAATGAAAGCAGTCTTCCCGAGGAACAGGTTACATGTTTGTGCAGAGAGCGAGAAACAGATAGTGGTCAATAAATGAGCTCATGAATCTCCAGATTAGATCAAGATGTTGCTCTGAGTCCAACATCTGCAGATCATCAGCACCAAGAGAGGAGAACCAGAAACAAATGCTGCCAAATGGAGGAAAGAGGAAGTGTTAGAGGATGTTGAGGAGTTGCTCTCCGAGACTTACAGCATGCAAACACACACGTATAGACCATAAACACACGTGGCACACTGAATCATTTTCTACAGTATTTTTAGTGCATATTTCTGTCATGTTATTATTTGTAAAATGAAAGTATTTTATTTCCATTCAGCAATTATATTGTGAGTTTACTAGGGAGGTGAATCCCAAGAGAATATGTCCAGGTAATATTTCATCTTAAACCTACTTGTATTTTAGGGCCATTGTTGACTTTTGCATTGTCATTGTGATTATTGCCATGATAATCAACCATGTTTAAACTCCCCGATTTATGTCTTGTTTTCCAATAAAGAACATCAAAAAATGATTAAAGCAAGATTAATGTACTTGAGAAGCAAAGCTGAATAAAATAAGACTTATATGTTATAAAATATATATTATTTATTAAATATTTAATATATAAACTTTAATATTTAATATTAAATATTATATATGTAATATTTAATCATAATATATTTATACATCTTTTTTTCTGACAGTTTTGGCAAATATAATATTTAATATTTAACATATAACATTACATATTTAATATATAATATTAAATATATATATATATATATATATAATATTTAATAATAATTTATTTGTACATCTTTTTTCTTACAGATTTGGCAAAGGTAGAGGACAAATGCTTGCATATTTACATGTATTTCTTATTTTTATAATTTTACATATAATATTTACTAATCAATATAATAATAAATACTTTTTTTCTTTTCTTACAGCTTTGGCAAAGTAGAGAAATACTTGCATATTTACATAAATGCTCTTTCTAAACAAAAATAAATGTAAATTGTTTGTTCTTATTTACATTGGTCGGTGTTCTTATTGCTGTGAAAACGAAACCTTTGCCCTTTAATGTAAAGTAGAGCCATGCGAGTATGCATACAGTAATCATATGGTGTCTGAAGTGACTGCTGTGCTGTTGTCTCATGCGCAGGTGTGTAATAATAATAAGAACTGTCACTGTGAGGTGCTGTGGGCTCCTCCGTTCTGTGATAAAGCTGGATTTGGAGGCAGCATGGACAGCGGCCCGATGAGACCGACAGGTATTAAACGTGTCGGAGATTGTTGTCCTGCTCTTCCAGTGTCTGTTACTTCACAGATGTGTGTGTGTGTGTGTGTGTGTGTCTGTGCATGCAGACAGCAGCAGTGTGACGGTGGGCATCCTGGTGGCGTTTCTGTGTCTGCTGTGTGTTGGAATAATCGCGTGCATTAAGAGGAAAACTCTTCTCAGTCTGTTCTTCAGCAATAAGAAGAACACCATCGAAAAACTGAGGTATTAAACCTGCACAGCTGAAATAAACAATCAGTTTGAAGGAGCAAGAGGCCATGCCAAAGAGTAAATATAAAAAGGATCTAGTTGTTTTATGATACAGTGTCATAACTTGGTAACATTTTATTTCAATAGTCATTTTAAGCATTCTTAAAGCAACTTTTGCAACGACATGTCAACCAGAAGTAAATATGCACAGTTCATTTACACAAATTACACATTTCCACTTTGCAGCCTTGCAATGGCTTTACATTGTTAATGTTACAATAATGCACATCATTATCGCAATGTCGTACACTCTTAGGAGAAAATTTATTTTATGAATTAAACAGCTCGTACACGTACTTTATCACTCGAAAAATTTAATAATCCATTAACATGATGGCATTACGCAATCATTTAAGACATTTCTCCTTATAGATAATTTTTGCCATTAACTGTTCTCTAAAACACTCCATTCAACCTTATTTTTCTCTGTTTTTCTTTGCTGAAGGTCTGTGGGACCCAACAGGCTGAACAGTCCAGCTCACACACACTCTGGCCCTCAAACACACTCGATGTACAGAACGTCTCCTCAGCGTCAGACTACAGCGTTACCACAAAGTGCCAGCATATATAAGGTATGTGTGTGTGTATCTCCATCTCCCCTCCCTCGTTACTCATTTGTATTCACACATATGCATATATTACACATCCCTTCACACATATATAGAGATACACAGGCATATGCATGTTTAATATTCGTGCATGAACAACACGCATGCATAATGTGTCACTTCACTATTTTATTACAAGTCTGAGTGACAATTGCCTCTCATCTCACGCGCCAGAGATTTGTTTAATAAAAAGAACAGCAAAAATAAAGTGAATGTTTAGCATCCGAAACCTGCTCTTTAGCTGTCAGACCCCAGCCATTCACAAACTGTTGGAAATCAGTAGAGACGCCTGTCAGCCAGAGGGATTGCGGATGCATTTGTGATCTCAGACCTGTTGTTGATAAAAGCCGTTCAGATCTGTGACTAGAGGATGTGCAAAGTATCACGACTGAGGCACTGAGACTTTTGAATGCACATTTACGCTTTTATCCAAAGCGACTTGCATTTGCATTTAAAAAACACATTGACATTCTAATCAGTTCTTGCTTTCCCTGGGAATCGAACCCATGACCTTGACGTTGCAAGCGGCAACATTCAGTCATTCTTTACCCACCCGCATGTCATTCCAAACCTGTATAACTTTCTTTCTTCTATGGAAGATAAAGAGGCACAATGTTCATGCAAAAAACATATTATCGTATAGAAAATAATATTTTAATCACTATATTCTGAAGCCATGCAGGAGCTTTGAGGAGCAGACTAAAATGTAAATAGTAGTTTAATAATGCATATTATTATATATACTTCTGCATATTCAAACTAATATGATTTGCTGTTCCAAGGAGCAAAGAAAATAAAGGTTTAAACAACTTAAGTATGAGTAAATTAGTCAAGTTTAGTCTTTTTGGTGTACTGTTCCTTTAAGAGCAGCTGCAGGATCTGATCCTCTTAATGTGTGATAGAGGATGTAGGGCTGTTTGATGTTAGGCAAGGTGAGGTTATACACACACACACACACTCTCTCACACACACACACATCACACACCATACACACACTCACTCACTCTCTCTCTTACACACACACACACACACACAGACACACACACACACACACACACACGTGCGGTTCTGTCTCTCATCTTCTTTTGTTCTTGTCAACAAAAGCTGCAGGTCAAGAACTCAAAGCTCTTCTGATGTGTGTTTGTGTGCGAGTGTGAGACTCATTTGTATAATTTAAAAGCATAGTTCAGCCAAAAATGAGTTGGCATTTATTCACCTCTGTCTTTCCAAACCTCCTTCAGAAAAAGGGATGTTTGGTAGAATGTTCATGCTGCTCTTTTTTTATAATGCACGCTTTTGATGAAATGATAAAGATAAAATGTAAATATTATATGGAAAAACAGGAAAATTAGACATTGTCAATGTAAGTACTAATATAACTAAAACTGAAATATAATATGAATAAATTAAAGACAAATCTAAATATGACAAAATAAAGAGAGACAAAAGCGCATTGCTGTGGTACTAAAATTTTAACTAAAATGAAGCTTGAACATATAATTAATATTAATATATTAACACAAAATATTAATAAATACGATGATAGTATATAAATAATACTAAAATAGCTCAGTAGTGAATATTTTATAAATATATATATATTTTATTTTTTGTCTTTTTGAAGTGTAACATCATTTCATTCGATTTCGTTGCTGAGCAGCATGAACATTTCTAACATCTCATTTCTTCTTTAGAAAGACGGTTTTAAATAGAGCTTCACGACATAGCAAAAGTGTACAGATGCATATTCAATACTTCATAAAGTCAATTTTAGGTTGATGCAGAGATACACTGGACATACGACTATTACATGCATGATGAAAAACGTTGAGTGCAATAAGCCACGGAAAAGAAAAGAGTTGAGGAATAAAATGTGTGTGTTACAGTATATAGTGAATTAGCTCTTAAAGTGACAGCAGCCTAATAAACCTGTGTTTTTGAAGTTAAAGAGATAGTTCACCCAAAAATGAAAATTATCCCATAATTTACTCACCCTCAAGCCATCCAAGTTGTATATGTATTTCTTCTTTAAGCCAAACTCAATCTGAGTTATACTAAAAATGATCCTGACTTTATAATGGGTTATAATCACTGGCCTCCGATAACGGCCGTACGCGAGTCTAGTTCTGCCGGAAGAGTGACCTCTGACCCCATATTTGGATATATTATGGATAATTTTCTTCCAACTCTTCTTTATTAACCCCCTGGAGTCGTTTGGATTACTTTTATGATGGATGGATGCGCTTCAAAAACTCCCATTATAAAGCTTGGAAGAGTCAATAATATAATATATTTTTAATATAACTCCTGGCTGAAAGAATAAAGTGATATACATCTAGGATGGCTTGAGGGTGAGTAAATAATGGGATCTTTTTCATTTTTGGGTGAACTAACTCTTTAATCAAACCACAAAAGACTAGGAGAACATCACTCACTGTTCTTGACTGAATAACTTTTATAGCTTTAATAATGTAGCGTTGAAGAAAGGAGGCAGAGAGTTTTGACGGCTGTCTTTGATTTATTTCACTTGGATGCAATAAACTCCATTCTCTTAATTCTTTGGTGCAATTAATTCTCTCCATGCATGTCTACACCATGATTCACTTCATTCCATCATGGCACCGTAAAACTACAAAGAAAACAAATAATAAAGAAACAAATGTAAATAAAGCAAACTTCGTCAAAGCTGATGACTGCCGAAACAGTCTTTTTGACGTCACGCAACGTCAGGGTTTTGACGTCACGCAACTCTATGGAAACGTATTTAGTGTCAAACAAACATTATTGGAAACTTATGTGACATGAATCCATTGTTAAATACTCTCTTTCTCTCTCAATCTCACTCTCTCCCCCTCTCTTTTACTCGCTCTCTCTGCCTCTGCCTCTCTCTCTCTCTCTCTGTCTCCCTCTCTCTCTCTCTGTCTCTCTGTCTCTCTCTCTCTCTCTCTCTCACTCTCTAGCCCCAGTCTCCTCTCCAGACGGTGGATTCTGTGTTCCCGTCTCATGGTCTCCACCGCCTGCCTCAGTGTCCACCGGTCCACCTCTCTCGCCCGCTGCCGCTGACCCCGCCACATACACACACACACTCATCTCCACCCAGAGCCCCCCCACCAGCGCTGGCAGCGGGAGTGGCTGTCCGCGGCCTGGCCTGCCAGAACGTCTGCAAGATCGCCATGGTGAGTGTGTGTAAATATGCAAGTGATAATTAGAAAACAGTAGAAATTGCATATGAAATTACATTTTATTGTGAGTTGGGGTGTTCTGGGTAATCGCGTGGCCATTGATAGTGTTTTCTCGATGGTTGATACTAGGGGGTTACTAAGGTGTTCTGCATTGGTTGCTAGGAAGGTCTAGGTGGTTCTGTTTATTTGCTATGTTGGAATATATTGTTGGGTTTCAATGGTGTTCTAGATGGTTGCTAGGGTATTCTGTGTTGTTCTGGGTAATCGCTTAGTCATTGATAGGGTGTACTGCATGGTTGCTAGGGTGTTCTGTGTCATAATAGGAAATCGCTTGGTCGTTGCTAGGGTGTTCTGTGTCGTAATGGGAAATCGCTTGGTCGTTGCTAGGGTGTTCTGTGTCGTAATAGGAAATCGCTTGGTCGTTGCTAGGGTGTTCTGTGTCGTAATAGGAAATCGCTTGGTCGTTGCTAGGGTGTTCTGTGTGTCGTAATAGGAAATCGCTTGGTCGTTTCTAGGGTGTTCTATGTCGTAATAGGAAATCGCTTGGTCGTGGCTAGGGTGTTCTGTGTCGTAATAGGAAATCGCTTGGTCGTTTCTAGGGTGTTCTGTGTCGTAATGGGAAATCGCTTGGTCGTTGCTAGGGTGTTCTGTGTTGTAATGGGTAATCATTTGGTCATTGATAGGGTGTTCTGCATGGTTGCTAGGGTGTTCTGTGTCGTAATGGGAAATCGCTTGGTCGTTGATAGGGTGTACTGCATAGTTGCTAAGGTATTCTGTGTCGTAATGGGTAATCGCTTGGTCGTTGATAGGGTGTTCTGTGTCGTAATGGGTAATCGCTTGGTCGTTGATAGGGTGTACTGCATGGTTGCTAAGGTATTCTGTGTCGTAATGGGTAATCGCTTGGTCGTTGATAGGGTGTACTGCATGGTTGCTAAGGTGTTCTGTTTCGTTCTGGGTAATCGCTTGGTCGTTGATAGGGTGTTTTGCTTGGTTCTGAATGATTGATTCCAAGGGTGTTTTGCATGGTTGCTAGGGTGTTGCTGGGTGGTTGCACGGAAGTTATGCATGTTTGCTAGTGTTCTGTGTTTTGGATTGTATTGGGTCATTGCTAAGCAATTTATAGGTGCTGGGTGGTTGCTAGGGTGTTCTGTCTGGTACTGGGTTGTTGCTAGGCTATTTTAGGTGGTTGTTAGTGTGTTAGGTTGTTGCTAAAGAGTTATGTGTGGTTCTGAATGATTGCTAGGGAATTCTAGTTGGTTATGGATGGTTGCTTGGGTGCTGTTAGGTGGTTGCGAGAGTGCTGTGGTATTCTGTATGGTTGCTAGGTGGCTTCTTACTGGTTCAAGTGCATTCAAGTGCATAGCTGACTTGCATTGTCTGGCAGGGGAAAATTAAGAAAAGAAAGATACTGAGACAAATAATAGCACAGACAGTGTGATTGATGTTTACAGGTGGGTTCTTGTTCAAATCAATGAGCAACAGCACTTCTGATAATAACAGTGAGCACACTTTTATACATGTACTTTTCTTATTTCATTTATTTCCATCGTTCTCTCACTCCCCCGCAGGCTTGCAGTGGCGAGTTAGAGCCCGTTGTTAGCTCACACTGTAATATTTTATAATGGATTTACAGTTTAATGTCGGAGCTCCAGCGGCGTGAACAGGCCTCTTTCATTAGACCGCTGTGCTGTATTAAATCTTAAGTGTGTTCAGAGCTTCATGCAATCCAAAGAAAACGCAGGATGAAGCCTCTGGCCAGCCAATAGAGACCAAGTGAGTCGATCAGAGTGGAACGGAAAGGTTTGGACGTGGCTGAAAATAATCTGCTTCTGACAGATTGATAAACTCAATTTAATTTGCTATTGTATTGCTGTGGGTTGTTGATCAGCTAATGTTCAATGGGAAAATAAATAATATATGACTTCTAAACACACTTTTCACTCGTCTGGCACAAGAATATCTTAGAATTTGGTTAATTTGGGGGCTTTTCTCAGTGTGACACGTCTGAATCATTTGATTAAGTTCTCTGCAAATTAATTTGAATAATGTATTTACAGTCCTAATATAAACATGTTTAAAGGTGTAGTATGTAATTAACAGCTAGTGGTTGAAATGGGGACTGCAGTCCAAATTCAGTTGTTTTATTGTTAGAGAATATAAAGTTCCTTGTGGAACTTATACAGGTTTTATACAGCAGCATCAGACACTAAAACACAATTTTTGGTTCAGATTTAAGCCTGTATTTTATTTATTTTTACACTCATTTATAGATACGAAATTAGTATACCGGTACATTCTGATAATTTTTTTTCATTGCATTTTATGTATATAAAAAATGAACTATTTGGTTTTTAATGTTTTTGCTAAGCCTGCAGTTTTTAGATCAATAATACAGTAATATTGTAAAAAAAAACTATTCTTTTCTAATCTCTAATAATATATTGTAAATGTATTTTATTCCTGTGATTAAAGCTGTATTTTCAGCATCATTAATCCAGTCTTCAGTGTCACATGATCCTTCAGTGTCACATGATACTGGCCCCAAACCTTTAAACTGCAGTGCACCTTCAAACTCGAACACAATATCCTGATTTTGGGTGAATTAGTCCTTTAAATCAGTCAGATATCATATCAGGTTATTTCATTAACTGTGTGTGTGTCTGTGTGTGTATGTGTCTTTCTCTGTGTGACTGTCTGTGTGTTTCTGTCTGTGTGTGTGTGTCTCTCTGTCTGTGTGTGTGTCTCTGTCTGTCTCTCTGTCTGTGTGTGTGTGTCTCTCTCTCTGTGTGTGTGTGTGTGTGTGTGTGTCTTTCTGTCTGTGTCTGTCTCTCTGTCTGTGTCTGTGTGTGTGTGTGTGTGTCTTTCTGTGTATGTGTGTTTCTGTCTGTCTATGTCTGTCTCTCTGTCTGTGTGTGTGTGTGTGTGTGTGTGTGTGTGTGTGTGTGTGTGTGTGTGTGTGTGTGTGTGTGTGTGTGTGTGTGTGTGTGTGTGTGTGTGTGTGTGTGTGTGTGTGTGTTTCTGAGATCTGGCAGGACATTAATCCCTGATGCAACTCTGCAAAACTTTCCATCAGGAACCGTTATACATGAGACTCCCTCCTCACAAGGTTTCTCAAGAGCGTTTTATCAGCCACTAAACAACTCTCTGTCGTCAGCAATCATGCAGCGCTTGAGATATGAGCCGTTCACAGCCATTCAGGCCTTTATTAAATGTTAAAGGACAGAGGGAAGTGAGCTGTGAAATCATGTTTGTCTCTGTGGAGCTGAAGCGAGATGATGATGATGATGATGATGAGGACCAGATGGAGAGCAGGTAGCAGGTTAGATTAGGAACATATGAGTATGTCACATGACCTCTGGAGAGCGTTGCTATGGCAGCAATGAAGCAACATCCAGCACTAAACTCATACATCGCTTGTCTTGCACTGCTCTCTGGTGGACAATCAGAAGAAGGGAACTTGTGTGTATCACTTATTAATGTATTATTTGATTATGATCATTTTTAAATTATATTTATCATTGTATTTATCTTATTTTCATTTTTTTTTTGTTTATTTTGCCGTTGCGTATGTAGACTTTAGTATCGCTTCTGAAACTCGAGACACTATAGTTATTATTATAATTGTTGTATTTATTAATATTTTCAGTTTTCACTTTATTTCACTTTCACTTAATTAAAATGTTAGTGATTTTATATGCTTTTGTCATTTTTATTAATATTAGTTATAATAATTTTAATACTACAATGTTTTCCATCTAATATTAATATTGTATTTTATTTCGGCTTTATTTCAATAACTATAAATGATTTGTAATAGTTTTTATCACAACACTGATGTTTTTAATGTAATATTTTATTGCAGCTTACTGCAATAAATAGTTTGCAACTTAATAGTTTTAGTTAACAAAACATATTTTTTCATCAAATATTTATATTTTAAATTATTTCCACTTTATTTCAATTCCCGAAAGAGATTTGAGTGAAAAAAAAAATCACCCCAAAGTAAAAGACAACCATAATAAATAAAATGTTGCATAAAGAAAAAAAGTAATTTTAAAAGCGTTTTTTTAATCAAATATTTTAATTTTAATTCAGCTTTATTTAAATTACCAAAAAAAATATATTTAATGGTTTTAGTTTATCAATTATAAAATTAGTTTCAGTTAGCAGAAACAATACTGACCTACTGGAATCATCATTTGAGAAGGACATTTCAGAAATTTCTCCAAAAACATCTCTCTGTCCTGGAGAAACGATTAAGATATGAAGGATCTCATCTGTCACTATGTGAATAAATCATGCCTGTTAAATGAATGAATATATCCCGCGTGAGACTGTCCTCCCTCCTCCACGGCAGGCGTTCGAGAAGCCCAGTGCGCCCCAGAAGCCTCTTCCTGCTGACCCACTGGGTCGAAGCGTCCGGGTGATGCGTAACCCGTCCGCCATCCGACTTCCCGCTCCTATCCCGACCCCGGCCGCGCCCCGACCCGCTCCGCCTCACCCGCAGCCCTGCAGGTACACACACACACACTCACTCACGCATTACCCAGTAACACATTCATAACGATTTGCTCCTAAGAATAATAATTAAAATGAACATCTTGAAGCACATGACTGAGACTTTAATTTTATTTGGTTTCTCTGAACCCCTCCTTTCCGAGGGCTCTGCTCTGATTGGTCACATGGCTCAGTTGTTCTTTCATTGCTAGAAATGGGATTTATTAGCTGCTTTTTACAACAAACCTTCTCAGTCCAAAATCATCCAAAACTGCATGAATGTGCCGAAGACGATGGATGCACGTTATGATTAACCTCTTGTTTACTCGCAGGCCTCCTCCGAAACAGCCGCCCACCTTGCCGAAGCCTCACTTCACAGCCGGGATGAAGTTCAGCAGCTGAGAGTCGGACCGAAGGGCTTTCTTCCCTGGAGACTCTCGCTTTTTGCACTATGAACCTCTGCGGGACACGTCGTGTGTCAGAGTCCTGATGTGAGGGGTGACCTTTGACCCCCGCGGTGCTCCCCTCTAACGGTGCTATGAGTCCAAGCTCAGGTACATGTCACGCGTTATTTATGTCGGTTACGAGCGTATTTATTTGAGCACAGTGCACTGTGGTTGACACTTTCTCAATCGTAGCAATCGGTGGTTTGCCCATGTTTACCTGATTGACCTTTTTTTGTTGTTGCTATTGTTGTTGTTTTGACCTTTTTCGACTGTGTACCAGCAGAGAAAAGAGAAGACGTGTTTTCTGTGAACTGGACTGAAACCAGATTTAAATGGAAACGTGAATTGGGAATTGTGCTTTGTGATGACATTTGGTGTATGAAAAGGGCTTTTTAACAATTTAATATTATTATGCCATTTTTATAATATATTTCAGACATGATTAAGCCTGAATTAGGATTAAGGGATGTTGAAGGAACCTACTTGCAAATACTTTGACATGAGGTTGAAATCTCACTAAAACATGTCCGGGTCACATTTCACCCAAAAGTAAAAGTTTTTTTTATTACTATTGTGACTTATTTGTTTATCCTAATTATTATCTATGCATTTTCACTGATATACAATCATTGTTAGTACAGTAAAAATACTCTATATCAGTAATGATAATCATCAAGACAATAATATGAACTGAAAAAAACTCATCCAAACTAGTAATTTTTTTTGTATTTAAATCAGAACGATTTAAAAGCAGTTAAACTAATAATATTTAAAAAAAGATAAATATTACCGTTTAAAATATATAGTTTATTTGCTTTACATTGAGATTTTGAGTGGAAATGACAATTGTCATGGAAATCGTAATGCTCTTAAAACTAAGCTTAATTTTCTAAGTCAAGTCAGCATTATTTGCAACAGAGATACAGATTCTCAAAGAAACTTCACTTTGTTCAAACCGAAAACAAAAACACTTTAAATACAAACAGAAAACAGAACTTATAGTGCTAAACCTGGAGATACTTAGAATCACTAGGAGAAACACGGAGACGGCATCCACACACACAGAGACGGGAACAATGTCAACACTGACGGGAACTGGGAAACACCTGAGGACACTAACAAGGTAAGTGATTACAAGATCGGAAGTGAACAGGAAGTGCTGACACGATAGACAGGAAGTGTACCAATGACCTTACTGACAGGAAGTGACAAGGATGACACAACAGACAGGACCAAGGGTGACATTATTTTTATTTATATATAGCAGATAATAAACAGCAAAGGAACAGAATTAATGTTTTTTTGCAAGTCACTTTGGATAAAAGCGTCGGCTAAATGATTAAATTAAGTCTAATTTATTCATGCTAAAAAATATCCCATATATAAATATATTTATGCTGAATTATAAAAAAAACATTGTGGTAAAAGATGATGATGTTCATTACTGATATAAAAGAATGAGAAGTCGAATGGGAAATGTGCTTAAAATATCACAATGGCCCTTAAAACAGGCTTCATTGTTGCAGAATTATTATTATTTTTGATTATTTCCTTTGATTTTGAGGTGAAATATGAGTTGGACATGCGCAGAGGGATATACAGTATTGTGCAGCTGAATAATGTTCTGAATTTACTCATTTCACATGTCTAAAGTCTTGTTTCTCTTTTTTTTAATGCCCCAAGTCCAGCTTTTATCGCTTTGAAAGCTGGTAAGGAAGATGGATGATCACAGATGTTGTAATGAGGTTGTGTTCAGAGAGACAGAATGCCAAACCCGGCCCTGATATGTTCATAAAGCTTCCTCGAGAAACAGTTATAATGAAATGAATTACATTTGTGCTCTTACAGTCTTTCTATCTAACGGACCTAAATAATGGAGCATTATAAGTGGATTGTGGTTAATGAAAACAGACATATAAATCCTTCTCTAAATATTCCCATAATCCCTTTGGTCTCCCTCAAACACGCTGCGGTCAGTGGGTTTGTGCTACTGGCCAAGTTTCGTGGGCGATTTGTCAGGCTAAATGAAAACACGGCACTAAAAGAAAAGGATGTGCGCAAATGATTGAAAAATAGAGGTTTAGGGGTGAATTTCTGTCAACTGGGTCAAAATTCAAACCAAGTACAATCTGGCTTTGGCGAGTAAATTTTTTTGCGCCAGCTTTCTGGTAGGTTTTTGAGAAACTGTGACATAATAAACGGTTGAATTAGATATTGAGAATGCTGGTCTGATGAATAACGTGAACAAATGCAAACATCTTTCACGACTGGAGTTTCACTGAGATTGAGACTCAAAAATATACACACTGCGCTTCAAAACCATTTTTTTTCTCTCTTCTGCTCACTAAGGCTGTATTTATTTGAGCAAAATGACAGTAAACATGGTAATATTATGACATTTTTGCAATTTAAAATAACTTTTATATTGTAAAGTTTTGTAAAATGTCATTTAAAATGTACCATATTTTCTGCACCATAAGACGCACCTGACTATAAGGTGCAGCCCCAATTATGGGTCAATTTGTGTATTTAACCCATACACAAGGTGCACCGTGTTATAAGGCGCAGTCTCAATTATGGCTCAGTTTGTGCACTTAACCCATACACAAGGTGCACCGTATTATAAAGTGCAGCCTCAATTACGGGACGATCTGTGTACTTAACCCATACATAAGGCACACTGTATTATAAGGCGCATGACCGATTTTTGAGAAAGTCTTTTAGGTGCGCCTTATAGTGTGGAAAATACGGTAAGTGTAATTTATTCCAGTGATCAAATCAGAATTTTTAGTCTTCAGTGTCACATGATCCTTCATAAATCAATATCATATGATGATTTGACAAACATGTATGGTTATTATATCAATGTTGAAAACAGCTCCACTTTTTATGGATTTGTTTTTCCAGGATTCTTGATGAACAGAAAGCTATAAAGAGCAACATTTCATTGAAATAGAATCTTTTGTAACATTATAAATGTCTGTACTGTCACTTTTGATCAATTTAATGCGCTCTTTCTGAGTAAAAGCATTCCTTTCTTCATCCACTATGGTTTCCGACACCATTACGAATGCCTGTCCCCGTTTAAGGGCATGGGGCCGATTTCAGACACTTCCCATGATGCATCTTTCCAGGATTCTTTGATGCACAGAAAGTTCTAAAGAACAGCATTTATTCGAAATAGAATCTTTTGTAACATTATAAATATCTTTTGAACCATTTAATGCATTCTTGCTGAATAAAAGTATTAAAATCTTACTGACCCCAAACTTTTGAAACGGCTGGAAATAAATAAATAACTATGTTTGGTAAATTTCCCCTCCATTTCCCCCCAAGTTGACGTTTGGCACTGAAACGCTGGTATTTGTCGCCACTGAGCCATTTATGATGTCAAACGTGTGTCTTTTAATCCTGTATACTGGACATCTAATGAGTGCCATTACTTCTCATTGTTTACATTGTAAGTTCATCTGTATTGACATGGGTTGCCTTTTTACAGTGTTAAACCACACAGTGCATTACAGTAGAGACTGTTCAGATCGAGACGCTGATTGATTATATGACGATCACGTGTCTCTAGATTTACTGCCTTGCTTGTTTTAATCCCAGTTATCATTTACTATTATTCACGTTCAATCGTGTTGTATCCGCACTCATGTAATGTTCTTTTTATTCAGTGTCACGGGTGTAAACTGCTTTTTTTTGTAATGACAAATCGTTGATTAATCATGAAATGTGAAATAAGATACTGTACGTTGACGTCTGCAACACACAAACAGCGGTCGGCTTCAAGGGCAGCACTAGTAAAGTTGTTTCTGAAACCCACGTGTGGTTTGTCTCATTTAATCTGACGTCTCTGACTCGTCCACCAAAAAACGGATGATGTTCTGAAGGAAATGATAAAGAAATCGAATCAGTGATTCACACTTACACACGTCGTATCAAGAGGAATGGCGTTTACCTCTCTTTCAAACGCTTTGGCCATCTGCAGAGCGCTAACACCAGCCTGAAACCCAGAGAAAGAGTCAGACAGAGAGAGGAAAATCCTGAAAATCTGTACGTTGACCTTGTTTGCATTCACCTTGTTCTGAATGTTTGGATCGGCTCCTTTCTCCAGAAGCATTTGAACCAGAGGCTCGTAATTATTCAGCACAGCCACCTGAAAATAAACCTGTTTATACACGTCATGTGCTTCATTATATAACGCACATGCATAAATACACCCGTTCTCATATTAAACACTTCAAATAGAAAACCTTTTAATATGCTAAATAAAAAATAATCTTTGTTACTGGTAATTGAGGGGAGACCGGGTCTAGTTATCACGGCTATATTTATTAATATTTTGAATTAGCTTTTTTATTTTCATTTTTAATAGTTCTATTTACCTTTCATTTATTTTTATTTATTTAGTTAGGTTTTTTGTAGTAATTTTAACAGTTTGACTTAAATTTATATCTATTACTTGCTAACTAAGTTTTATATCTGATATTTATGTTTTATTTCACTAACCAAAAACAATTTTTAATAGCTTTAGTTTTAGTGAATAATAACAGCACTGCTAACACTGCTTTCTTGAGGTTTTGAGTCAAGAAATTTTTGTAGTATAGTATTTATTAATATTTTAAATTATCTTTTTTATTTTCATGTTTAATAGTTCTATTTAGCCTTCATTTATTTTTATTTAAGGTTTTAGTAGTTCAGTTTGACTTAAATTTATATCTATTACTTGCTAAAGCATCACTTCAAAAAAAATTTATTCTAATTATTTCTAATCGTTTTATTTCACTAACCAAAAACAATTTTTAATAGCTTTAGTTTTAGTAAATACTAGCAGCACTGCTAACTAAGAGCTTTTGGGTCGAGACTTTTATTTTTTACATTAGTATTAAATATTTGTAACTAAGACATTATTCTCAAATGAGTTTTAATAATAAACAGGTTTCCCATTGTGAATTTTTTTTACAATTCTGGCATTATCTCACAGTTTATAGCTCACGAATCCAACTTTTTTCAGACTATTTTCTTGCAATTCTGACTTTATAACTCATAATTCTGAGTTCTGCCGTACGATCAAAAAATTTTCCTGGCAATAATGGTGGAAAAGTTCAATTGAAATGTTTTTAGAGGAGTTGTGGACCTACAGTGACAAATATACACTTGATTAAAAGGTGTGACAACTAACCCCGTCCTCCCCTACATGTGTATTGGTTTATGCCGTGCTGAGTGCGGTTTGAGTTCAGACCATCAGAGGTGTTTTCCCGTCTCGGTCCTGCACATTGACCTGAGCACCAGCGTTGATGAGCAGTGAAGCTGCGGCCGTGTCTCCGGTTATCACCGATATGATCATGAGCGGCGTCCACATGGCGCTGTCCTGCACGTCCGTCTGAGACACGGGAGAAGAGCAGTTAATCCGGTCCCACTACACTCCCAGAGTTCTGCGTTCTCACCTCACACCCGTCCTGTATGAGGTCCTGCAGGATGGGCAGATGTCCTCCAACGGCGGCCCAGTGCAGAGCGCAGCAGCCCGACAGATCCCGAGCGCTCCAGGACGCGCCGCAGCTGCGCAGGACCTTCACCACGTCCAGGTGCCCGTAAAAACACGCCAGCATCAGGCTGACACAGACACACACACACACACACACACACACACACATACACACTACATATTAGCCTACTGATAAAGCGTCATTTACTGTAATAATGATTTACTGTAATAATAGGATGGATGGATGGATAGATAGATGATAGAAATAAAAAGGTCATAACATTTTATTTTGTACAATTATAACTTTATATCTCACAAATCTGTGTATTTCTCACAATTTTACTGTTTTTAATTAAGCTGTAATTATTCTAAATATTCATTATTCTCTTTTTTTTTTGCAGTTCCAAGATTTTCACTTTTTCTCACAATTTATATTTACCAGTTTATAACTGGTAATTCTGACCTTTTTCCTCAATTCAAATTTTGTCTCACAATTATGATTTTTTTTATTATAGCTCAAAGTTTGTAACTCATTCTGACTTTTTCTCTATTAATATTATAATTATTCTAAATATTACATTTTTAATACTCATTTTTTCAATGATGTTTCTTACTCACCAATTACTTTTTTCTTGTAGTTTAAAGTTTATAACTCAATATTACTTTTTTGATATTCTGACTTTTTCTCGCAATTGCGAGTTTATATCTATAGCGAGTTTTTTTACAAAAAAAGTCAGAATTGCTAGTTATTAACTCAGAATTGTGAGAAAAAATGTCAGAAGTCCCTTTTTAACATATTTTTCCGATCACCGTATTATAGTCGCAGATAATGCTCGTATACCAACCTGAGAATCATTTTCCTTGACAATAGATGATGATTCCAGATTTGCAAATGAATCCCTCTTTTGATCTCAAATGAGTTTACAAAAACACAACTCAGTTTGATTCATCACTCACTCACTTTCTTGCATAGAAATGATAGCCTGCTTTATAAGACGTTCCGGATGAGTAATATGAGCAATATTTACCCTCAATTCATATTAGGAAACATAATTTGGAAATGACTCTTTCGCTCGACAGTGACGCAGACTTTACAGTTCATTCTGCTTCTGAATGGCTCTATTGCACATAAAACCAATATATGTCCTTACACCCATAACAGTATAAAAAGAAAGATCTAGAAAGTCTAGAAACACTTCTGGTTCATAACATGAGAAATATACAAATGAGCTGAAGTCTGAACTCACCTGTCTTTGCCACTGCTGTTTTTTTTGTTCACGTCTGCGCCGTGATGCACCAAAATCTGAACTCCACTACAACACAAGATGGATGGATGGATGATGGATGGATGAATAGATGATGGATGGATGGATGGATGAATAGACGATGGATGGATGATGGATGGATGAATAGATGATGGATGGATGAATAGATGATGGATGGATGAATAGACGATGGATGGATGATGGATGGATGAATAGATGATGGATGGATGGATGGATGAATAGATGATGGATGGATGATGGATGGATGAATAGAGGATGGATGATGGATGGATGGATGAATAGATGATGGATGGATGATGGATGGATGAATGGATGATGGATGGATGGATGGATGAATAGATGATGGATGGATGATGGATGGATGATGGGTGGATGATGGATGGATGGATGAATAGATGATAGATGGATGAATAGATGATGGATGGATAGATGGATGAATAGATGATGGATGGATTGATGGATGGATGGATGAATAGATGATGGATGGATGATGGATGGATGGATGAATAGATGATGGATGGATAGATGGATGATGGGTGGATGATGGATGGATGGATGGAAAGATAGATGATAGATGGATGGATGGATAGAAGATGGATGGATAGAGCATTTTTGTAACCTAGTAAAGCCCCTCATAGCGGCGATCATTAGCGGCGTGAAGTCCAGCCGGTCAGGAACATCAACTGTGATCGTCCTGCAAGAAACCATCGACTCGCATCAAACCCCGAAACATCTGAGCGTCTCGTTTCTGACACATTAACACACCAGTAAACCCACGGGAACAGATGACTCGGGGGGGAATGTGTCGGGGTCTGATGTTTCATAAAGGAGAGGAGAGAAGTGTGTGTGTGTGTGTGAGTCTGACCTGGACTGAAGGACTCGACCGAGCTCCACCTCATCACTCCTGAGGACGGCGTTGTGCAGATTCCTCCCGTTCAGAGGCTCCTCTGAGGACACACACACACACACACACACACACAAACACACACATGCCCACAAACACACATATGCACACATGCACACACACACACACACACACACATACACACACGCCCACAAACACACACACACACAAATACACATGCCCACAAACACACATACGCACACACACACACAAACACACACACATACGCACACACACATGCCCACAAACACACACACACACACACACATACGCACACACACATGCCCACAAACACACACACACACACACACACACATACGCACACACACATGCCCACAAACACACACACACATACGCACACACACATGCCCACAAACACACACACACACACACACATTAATAAAAAAAATATTAATTTCATTTTGCTTTTAACAAACTTCAATCTTAAAAATATGTCAGCCCTTCAGTGTTTAGTTCCCAGCAGAGAAACAGCAGCACAAGTCCTCAGATTCTCCAGAAACACACAGGAACAGGAGGAGAATGAGTGTGTCCTTACTTTCTGTGGAAGCAGAGACTGATGGGTAATAGTGCTGCTGACCCGACGGCCACACGACCTTCAGTCTGAATGTGTAGGTCGTTTTGGGTTCGAGGTTCTCCACCGTGAAGCTTGTGCTGTAACCCCTAAACATGACACACACATTCAGACGTGTTCTGTGTCACGATCAGCTCCGCGGTTACAGCAGAACGAACGAGTGTGTGTCTGTGTGTGTGTGTGTGTGTGTGTGTGTGTGAACATGATAGTAATTGTAGTTCTAGACTACATATAAGCGTTTATTAATCTCACTTGTACTGAAACAGATTCATTATTCCTCAAAATTAATAAAAACAGTGGACTGCAAAATCAGCATAAATAGATATATAATAATAAACATTTTGTTTTATTTTACCTTATTATTTACATTTTGGTGAGAAAGTGCTTTACATTTGCCCAAAAATGTGTTATTAAAAATCAATCGGATAAACAATCCAATCAATGATAAGAGCAAAACTAACGCAAGTCATTACTTTTCTTAAATAGTAACGCAGCATTGTGCGGCACCAGTTTCACTCACTTGTGTATCTCCCGATACGAGTGTTTCCGGCTGTTCTTCTGCTCCAGGATGAAGCAGGTCCAGCGCTCCGGCGGGTCGGTCCAGCCCGTGCCGTGCTCTCGGGTCCAGCTGAGCTCGATGCTGTGATGACTCACCTGTCCCACCGTCACGAGCCCTGACCGCTGCCGCTCACCTGCAGGATCACACACACAGACACACACACACACACACACACACACACACACAGACACACACACACACACACACACACAGACACACACACACGCACACACACAGACATACACACACAGACACACACACACACACAGACACACACGCACACACAGACACACACACACAGACAGACACACACACACAGACACACACAGACACACACGCACACACAGACACACACGCACAGACAGACACACACGCACAGACAGACACACACACACACAGACAGACACACACACACACACACAGACACACACACAGACACACACAGACACACACAGACACACACACACACTCAGACACACACACACACACACACACACAGACACACACACACACACACAAACACACACACGCACACACACAGACACACACACACACAGACACACACAGACACACACACACACTCAGAGACACACACACACACACACACACAGACACACACAAACACACACACGCACACACACAGACACACACACGCACACACACAGACACACACACACACACGCACACACACAGACACACACACAGACATACACACACACATACACACACACACACACACACACACACAGACATACACAGACACACACACACACAGACACACATCACTGGAGTTACAGCTGAATTATTTGAACTCTTGTGATTCCTTTTGAAAGATGCAGATTTTACAGTTTTCTTTATCAGATTAACCATTTCATTTGATTTGTTATTGCTTGTGTGTGTGTGTGTGTCTCACTCTGTGTGTGTGTATGTGAGTATGAGTCCCTCGCACTCTCTCTCTCTCTCTCACTCTCTCCATGTGTGTCCCTCTCTCTCTCCATGTGTGTGTATGTGTGTGAGTATGAGTCCCTCGCACACTCTCTCTCTCCGTGTGTGTGTGTGTATGTGTGTGAGTATGAGTCCCTTGCACTCTCTCTCTCTCCATGTGTGTCCCTCTCTCTGTGTATGTGTGTGTCCCTCCCTCTCTCACTCTCTCCATGTGTGTCCCTCTCTCTCTCCATGTTGTGTATGTGTCCCTCTATATGTGTGTCTCTCTCTCTCTCCATGTGTGTGTGTGTCCTCTCTCTGTGTATCTCTCCCTCTCTCTCTCTCCATGTGTGTGTGTGTGTCCTCTCTCTGTGTATCTCTCCCTCTCTCTCTCTCTCTCTCCCCATGTGTGTGTGTGTGTCCTCTGACTGTGTGTGTCCCTGTCTCTCTGTTTGTGTGTGTCTTCAAAATCAACATTTAGGATAAAACGTTGTTCATATTTCATGATAAATGAATAGCCTACTGTACAAATATCCCATGGAATATTACACTTAACAAACAACATATGTATAATATTTGCACAAGAATGACGCAACCTCCATCGACTCATATTCGTGACTAATATATAAATAAATGAATAAAGCGATTAGACATTATTGATTCATGAGCTCCGATGTGAACATCCACCACACAACCAGACGCATATATTACCTGCAGGATTCATCGGCAATGTGAATCCAATCAATCAATCGATCGATAAGGTGATTGTTTTGAGAGGCGTACTGCTGGTTGTGTGTTGCTGTTGCTATAGCAACACAAGTTCAGCTGCAGGTGTTACGATATTTTTTGTTTCTGGGATTTTTTGTTTCAGTGGGCGGAGCTTACATGAATATTCATGATTTCACGGGCATGTGTGGGACTGAGAATTTTAGTTTACACTCGTCTTTTTTTTCTCCGCAAATTTAATGAATTTTTTAAAAGAAGACAAATATAATTTCAGCGCGAATTTATGTCTAAAATTGTCAATTGTCTATCGTTTCATAACAGTTTATAATGTTTTTATTTGTTTGTATGTTTTGTGTAGTTCCTGAATGAATGAAGGAATACATGTATTCACTTGAAAAAAATTCAATTTCAGTTGAAAATGTATTAAACTTGAAGAGAAACAAAGAGGAGCGTAAATTAAAATTCTCAGTCCCACGCCCATGTCCGGGAAAGCATGAATATTCACGTAAGCTCCGCCCACTGAAACCCAAAATCCTAGTAAAATCTGGTAACACAGTGCACATATGAAATGTGTTATTAAACACCCGATGTTGTTGCAAAGGAGGCCGGGGCAAGTTGTCACACTTTTCAGTGAGTATTTCTCAGTGTGGGTTTATTTTTGGATAGTCATATACTGTATATTACATTACTATATTATATTAAAAAAATAACTCTGATGATGTTTATCTGTAGCACTTGTGATCACGCGCAGCTGCCCAGTAATTTAACTGGATTAATTTGGGCAGGTCACGCGCCCGCGCCCCTGAGCGCGCACACGAGAGCGCAGTGCCAAAGCGCACCGGTGTCTCCAGTCCGGTGGGACTCGCCTCGAGCTTTTACTGCTGTTTTAGGACACGCATGCACGAGCATAGAGGAGTGTGTGAACGCACAGCAATCGCACGCGCGCACGATGGCAGGAAACAGTGAGATATCAGAAGGAGACCTGAAGAAAGAGGAGGATTCAGACTCTGATCTGTTTGAGTTTGGAGATGATCTGGAGCTCAATCAGTTTGATGGCTTGCCATACTCTTCCCGATACTACCGACTCCTGCAGGAGAGGAAGACTCTGCCTGTTTGGAAGTACAGACACGAGTTTATGACTCTGCTGGAGAAGAACCAGATCGTTATAGTCTCAGGCACGACCAAGACTGGCAAAAGCACACAGGTGAGTGTCTGAGACATTGATCATCACGAGTCTCTGCACTTTTTCCACATCACTTGCTCTTGGTGAGTGTCAATGCCTCACATGTGTCCAAACTCTTCAATGAGTTCAACCGATGTCGATTTATTTACTATATCTGGATGATTCTTATATAAAACATGCTGTTGGTTGAAATTCAGTTGTAAAAGACTTCAGGAAGGTGTGTGTGTCTGAATGTGTGTCAGTTTCCCCTTCAGATCACTAATAATGCTGTTTTTGTATGGCAAGCCGTTTTAGCTTTTATTCATTCCCAAGATATTAATTCTTGATGTCAACAATTCAGTTTTTACATGTTAAAATGCTAATTCTTGATATCAGAAATGGGATTTTTTGGGGGGATTTCCATTATATTAATAACTTGATAGACATTAGTGATGGTTAATTCCTGATATCATGAATGTGAAAGGCATTTAAGTTATTTAAATTACTCTCCTAGTTATTGATATCAGAAATGCATGTTCAGATATCAGAAATGACAAATATTAAAACAAATATTATAAACATTTAAACTCAAACCAAGTCCTTGATAACTTTAACAGTTAACCACTTAATTATTGATGTCAAAAGTAGTTTTTTTTTCTGATAAGAGAAATTAATTCTTGATATCAAACAGTCTATGGTGACATTTAACTAGTGAAAATACAATTACAAACATCAAGAATTACAGCTTTTACTAGTTGAAATCTAATTCTTGATATCAAGAATGAACATTTTTACTTCTGGAAATGTAATTCCTGAAATTAAAATTGCTGTTACTAGTAAAAATTCAATGTCTACTAACATTATAATTTTATCTAGTGAAAACTGAATTATTGGTATCAAAAATTCATATACTGGGAATGAATAAAAATCAGCATGGCTTGCCATAGTCGTTGCTCTCCCTGGAGAAGCACTAAAAATATCTGGAGAAACATAAAGCCACACTGCCATGAGTTTCACAGCTTGAACTTCTTGCTTTGCTGTTCATTGACAAGCACCTCATCATTACTATTGTCTGTAGTTATAGATTTATTATTCACTTTGTGAGAAAATGAAAGTGTGTCTGTTAACTGTTTTACCAGTGTTTACGTCTACTCAATTGAGAAAAGGATCCGTTCTACATATCTTAGAATAAATATTCATAATAAATCCAATTTAATTGTCATTTATCATTTGTCTTGTTGTAAGCCTTGTTTTGGACTAATGAGCTGCATTTGATATCTTAGAATTTTCGTAGAATCTTACAATTTTCATAGAATCTTAGAATTTTCGTAGAATCGTAGAATTTTCCTGCAGCGAATGTTCTATTAATGTAACGTTGTAATAGATCAGCGATACACTGTTGTGCCTTTGCCAGCCCTGATACGAGTCTCAGACCTGCTGTTTGCATGTGGCCTCAAATCAGAGTAAATATACTTTACTGATGGTTTTGAATGAGGTCATCAGTTCTGCTTCATCTGAATGTTTGCTGTGGAGCGAGTCAGTCATTGTCTGTGAACAAATAGTGACTCATGCTTTCATTTATATATCATGTGAGTTTTGTGCTCCTCAAAAATAGCTTTTAGAAAATAAAAATAATGCATTTAGCATTGTTTTTTAGATAATTGGTTTAAAATAAAGTGACAAAATCTAACAGATCAAAAACAGGATGTGAACATTTTGGCCGATACCGATAATTATTTATACCTGAAAGCCGATAACCGATATATTGGTTGTTAAATATAAATCAATATATAATTTTTGAGAGCCTGAATACAAAAACAAAAGTCTCACATTAAAAGCCATGTCACCTCCATACAATTATGATGCTCTAATTATGATTTTATGTAACTTGCATGACAGGTTTGCGCTGCACTTAACCGTATTTTCCTTTTTAAGTGATTCCAATCATATTTCAAGCAATTCAAAACCATGAAATGAATCATGAACGGTCACATCTGAATTGTTTCAACTGAAATTAGTAATCCATTGTTTATCAGCTTTAATATCAGCAAAGATTTCTTATGGGGACGGTAACGTTAACATAACAAATTAACATATATTGGCCTATGTATTGTGCGTCCCTTTCCTGAAGCTCAAACAGTAGAGTTTGCCGCTTGCAACGCCAAGGTCATGGGTTTGATTCCCAGGGGAAGCAAGAACTGATTGAATGCAATGCAAGTCGCTTTGGATAAAAGCGTCTGCCAAATGCATTAAAAGCAAACGGATTCCCTCCACATGCACGATAGTGTTGTAACGTGTTAAAGGTGTGTTTGGCTGTGTGCTGCAGATCCCGCAGTGGTGTGCCGAGTTCTGTCTGTCTGCGCAGTACCGGAACGGTGTGGTGGTGTGCAGTCAGATCCAGAGACGGCAGGCTGTAGATCTGGCCCTCCGTGTGGCCGACGAGATGGACATAAACATCGGCCATGAGATCGGATACAGCATCCCGCTGGAGACCTGCTGCTCCAACGACACCATCCTCAGGTCTGTGGGAGAAAGCTCACGATTGCCAGAGGGAATGTAATGTTTTGTGGTTTGCCCAGCTAAGGCATGAGAATAATGTGCCGATTCCTCAAAAGACCCGAATCATGCCCTTTTACTTCATTGTACGGGTCACTGGAGTTCAGGGAGGCGTTTCTCTGGCGGTGGAGAACACTGAATCATCTTAGACAATTTTGCTAAAATGTAGTGTTTTGCAGTACGTTTATAATAATGCTTATGATTTGACATAAATCATGTAATTTACTAAGATGTGTATGAATTAATGTTGAACCTGTCAGATGATAAAACACATGGGGGAAAATTGTATTTAGTAATTTAAATGTTTATAATTAAAGGTCTTAGTTGATTTTATTATCGAAATGTGCCTAGATAAATGTGTCTAAAAAGCTATTAAATAAAAACAAATAATATAAGAGAAATGTAGATTTTATTTCAATTTATAAAGCAGTGTATTTAATCAAATAAGTCTTGTTTTATTATAGAAAATCTAGTCAAATGTCTAAACTAGGGCCTTTAAAGAGATTAGTCGTGATTGATAATCGAACATAAAAGCGTAGAATAGCGTAAAATAATTGATTAATTGACTTGACAGCACTACTTAAAGCCTATTAATAAATAAAACATTAGAGATAAATCCAAATTTTATAAATAATTGTTTAATCATGTCCTTTTAATTATAGAAATGTCTAGTCAAACATGTCTAAACCTCTTAATAATTGCACTTAACAAAAGAAAAATCCATTTTTTATAAATTTTTAATCATGTCCTTTTTATTATAGAAATGTCTAGTCAAACATGTCTAAACCTCGTAATAAATGCACGTAATAAAAGAAAAATCCATATTTTATTTTGAAGAACTATTTAAATATTTCTGAAAACCTGTTTATAAATGCATAGTATAAATTTAGTAAAATTTTAGTTTTTTTTTTTTACATACTAACAGGTCCCCAATAATGCATAAGATTAAGACTAAGATTATGAATAAGACATAAGATTGTGCAATCTGTGTGTGGAACGTTTATCTGTAAATGTGTGACCCAAGTGTTGGCCGCTGGTTGCAGGTACTGCACGGATGACGTCCTGCTGCGGGAGATGATGTCAGACCCGATGCTGGAGCATTATGGGGTGGTGGTGATAGACCAGGCCCACGAGCGGACCGTGAGCACTGATGTTCTCCTGGGTCTGCTCCGAGAGTTGCTTCTCCAGCGGCCCGAGCTGCGGGTGGTGGTCCTGTCCGCGCCGCCCCCCCCAGGCACGCTCCTCGCGCACTACGGGAACGTCCCGCGCCTGCAGCTGGAGGCCCCGTGCGCCGGTGAGGTGATCCACAGCAACAGCAGCGGGTCTGAAAGCTTCTACTCAGCTCTTAGACTCGCACTGGAGGTCCATCGATCCAGAGAGCCGGGAGACGTAGCTGTGTTTGTAGCCTCGGAGCAGGTGAGGGGAATTACAACAGCTCGTGTACTTTTTGTAATGCATGTTATTGTAGCAAAAAAGTGTAAAGTTTGTTGCAAAGTCCATCCTAAGCAAGGATGATCCAGGAACTGGAGAGATGAGGCCTGTTCACACCAACAGTGGATATTTAGTCTTCTAAATAGTCTCACCGACCAATTAGATAAGAGGATTTATGCCATGGTTTATCTGAATACTCAATTTTGATTGGGTGGAAGGTGTGTGACAAACCGGTTTAATACACGGGTAGTTCCAAGGCAGTTTAATTAACCGTTTTTCTATTAATGCACCGCTTTCTCTCTCTCACACACACACACACACACACACACACACACACATGCATAGAGAGAGACGCTAAACAGATGCATACATTTACATAAATGTACATTTACGGTCTATTTTATCTCTGAATGCTTAATCTAACAATCCGTAACTGATGAAAATAAGCGCTAGTTTTACCGTTCCGGTCAAATATTGCCCTGCAAACATTAATAACAGCTTTAAGTTGTCAACGCTAGCAAATGACCATGGTATAAGTGGGATAATCTACAGCTAACTGTGCATTAAATTATTTTTAATGTACTTTGTGTCGGATGGTTCTTTGCTTCCACGTTGTGCAATAAAATCTAATCTAATCAAATATTTTTACAATTTAAAATGTGTTTACTATGTAAATGTAAATTAAATTTATTCCTGTGATTAAAGCTGAATTTATTAGATGATACAGTAAAACAGTGTAATATTATATCAGTGTAAAACGGCTGTTTTCTATGTGAATATATAGTAAAGTGTCATTTATTCCTGTGATTAAAGCTGAATTTACTAGATGATACAGTAAAACAGTGTAATATTATATCAGTGTAAAACAGCTGTTTTCTATGTGAATATATAGTAAAGTGTCATTTATTCCTGTGATTAAAGCTGAATTTACTAGATGATACAGTAAAACAGTGTAATATTATATCAGTGTAAAACAGCTGTTTTCTATGTGAATATATAGTAAAGTGTCATTTATTCCTGTGATTAAAGCTGAATTTATTAGATGATAAATACAGTAAAACAGTGTAATATTATATCAGTGTAAAACAGCTGTTTTCTATGTGAATATATAGTAAAGTGTCATTTATTCCTGTTATTAAAGCTGAATTTATTAGATGATAAATACAGTAAAACAGTGTAATATTATATCAGTGTAAAACAGCTGTTTTCTATGTGAATATATAGTAAAGTGGCATTTATTCCTGTGATTAAAGCATCATTACTCCAGTCTTCAGTGTCACATGATCCTTCACAAATCAATCTGATATGCTGTGATGCAGCACTAACACAATGTTCTCCGTGATGTCGATGGTATTGTTGTGTTCAGCAGGCTCAGCAGCATCTGAATGAATGCGTCCACTCAGCTCTTCCAATGTTACTGACATTCTGCTCTGTAAAATGACAATAATGCCTCTCACAAACATAAACTGTGTTTGCTCATATTTGTGGGGAGTGACTCGTACAAACTCGCAACCCTGAGTATTAAGCTTAGTCTTTTTAAGACAAGAATGTTACCTTGAATCATTTGTCTCATTGAATTGACACATTTCAAACCTGTTGGACACATTTAGTGATGTTGGTTATGTGTGTGTGTGTGTGTTTCAGGAGGTTGTCTATGCCTGTAATATTCTCACTAAAGAAGCGTCCAGAATGAGTGCATCTCTAGGAGAGCTGTTAGCCGTGCCTCTGTTCCCCGGACACAGCAGAATGTGTCCACCAATCACAGAGAGCCAACAGACAAGTAGGCGGGTCTTCATTTCCTGCAGCCAATCAGAGGATCTCTTCTGGCCGGTGGACACCATCAGTTTTGTCATTGATACTGGAGTAGAGAAGAGATTAGTGAGTTTGCAGAAAATCATGTTTCAAAATATGAATTCACACTTTTGCATAAAAACACGATATGCATTGTATATAGGTGTATAACCCGCGAGTGAGAGCCAGTTCAGAGGTCATCCGGCCCATCAGTAGATGTCAAGCCGAAATGCGTAAACAGCTGACTGGACCAACAGGTGCGTCCACATTCAGCAGAATCTGGGGTCAAGCAATCGTTTCTTTAAGACTTAAAAATCCTTAAGTGCCTAAATAAAAAGTGTTAACTTGGCTTAGGTTTTTGCCTTATTTAAATCGTTAAATCGGATTTTCTGTTGTCATGAATTGTGCCAATCACAATTCTGTATGCAAATTTTGCATCCGTTGTAATTTGCTATGCAATTTTTTAAAATGGCATCATCGTCGATTACTCTTTAATTAAGTAAAGTAAGTCACTAAAGTACTTTTTATCTAAGTGTAAAAATAAAAATACTTTAAATAAATATTTACATTTAAATATTTTTATTTAATTGTTTTTATTTAACAATTGTAAGTCAATAGGAGAAAAATATTGTATACGTTGACATTATGACAATTCTTCTTCATCTTCACAATTTTCTGCAATTAAATTAAAACTAGATTCTTTGGTTGGGGATCACTGCTGTAGAGAGTCAATAGTTACGTTACCAGTGTGTATGCAAATTGTATGCGCATAATAATTTTTTGGGATTTGCATAAATTATAAAAATACATATAAAAAATGAATGCTCTCAATTGAGGCATTTAATATCTTTATCCGAAAATAAGGCATGTGTGTAGAGTTCAATAGAAGCGCATTCATCAAATAAATCCCTTGATGCGCAACAAATTGGAGAGCACGTGATTGGATAACTGGAGTAACCAGTGAATCAATTGCATCTCGAATGCTGGTTTGACTATTATGAAATGCCGGAGCTGAAGTCTGTCATCAAAATGATTTGGCATCAGGAGCGCCTCACATGACTGCTTTCCCAAACGCCAGCATCCGAAGGCAGGATAACGCGTCTGCGCGCTTATGATATACGGGAAAAAAAGACCATAGCTACTTCCCTGATTGCAGCAACCAATTTAATTACAGATGTTTTGCACAAGTTTCCCATGAAGTGATGATTTTGTTCTCCTGAACACATGGGATGGAAACTGTGCTTTATTCGTAAATGTTTTATGCACTATATCCGCATCTGGACGCATAACTTTTGTTAATCGATGTTGAATCTGTTGGTTTTAAGGGAAGTGCTTCTGTTTGTATCCTGAGGACATTCAGCTGCCCGCTGAGATCCCTCCCCGGATTCTGGAGTCAAACATCACGTCCACGGCGCTCTTTCTGAAGAGGATGGAGGTGGCCGGGATCGCACACTGTGACTTCATTAGCAGACCTGGTGGGTGAGATCTCCTTTCATTCGGATTAGGATTTGACTGTGGCATAGGAGAACTTTAGAGAGGATCTTCAACATCCAACTCTCTAAACACTAGACCACCTAAACTGAGATCAAAACCAGCATGTGTTTAGACCAAGACATTTACATTTATGCGTTTATCCAAAGCGACTTTCATTGCATTCAAGAAACACATTGAATCAGTTCTTGCTTTCCCTGGGATCGAACCCATGACCTTGATGTTGCAAGCACCAATGCTCTGCTGATTGAGCTACAGGAAAGCTAAAGACAAGACTTAGACTTTGTGGGGTTGACAACCAACACTCCTCAAATTCATCAAAGTCCTGCATCTACTGTCTAGCAAAATAGCAAAAACTTATACCTAAAATACAGACTTTATTTGCGTTTTAGGCAGTTTTACGTCGAAACACATTAATGATATTAACAAATAAATCAGACAATGTACTCACAGTCGTAGTCTTGAGATAAAATCCCAAGTCCTCTTAGTTTGAGACGAGACCCAGACCTTCAAAAAAGTGCTGTTAAGTCCGGACTCAATACCAAGACCGGTCTTGAGTAATACAACACTAGTAAACCAACACTTATGTTCTTTTTCGTTCTTCGTTTTGGGGACAAAAGATGTTTGAAATATGTCAACAGCGATAAAGTGAACGGCCTGACGCCGCACGCACTGCTGAGAGCGACGGTTGGATGAAGATGTGAATATGTGCTGCACGTTTTCCACTCAATAACAGACAAAACACTCAACAAAAATAACAGCGATGAGAAAACAAAAGCGAGGTTAAAGCAGAATCTGATCGTAGTGATGTGGACGTTTGCTCCAGCTCCGCAGTTCAACAGTAAATCACGTCATGTTTATTTATGTAACACTTTATTACAATAGATTGTTTAAAATCAAGCAGCTGAGAAGTGAACAACAGTGTCGCTTTCAATTACAAGTTTAATTTGTGCTATAAAGCATCTCTCCAGTGTGTGCATGTTTTCACTCGTGAATGTCCGACCTCGAGGGACTGAACCGAAGAAATGGAGGCGGAGCCTCAGAGCCACACCCACCTATTACATCATCACCACGGATCAGTGGTGTTTCAAAGGTGGTTTTTCCAGAAAGTTCGCTTTGGCAAGCTGTTTCGAATACTGAAATGAACTCAAAACAAACTTCATTTTGGTCTGATTTTGTTCAGAATGTCACACCAATTCTTCGATTTCATTTGAGGTATCGGGTAACTGTTGAAGTAAATCTTGCTTGTATGAGGACTGCTCGTGCACAGATGGTTTTGCTGGTTGCTGTTTGGTCATGCGAGCATTTGCTGAACTGACAACTGTGTGTCTGCTGGGTTTAGACTCATTGTTTCTGGTCAGTGTTTGGACGGCGGGAAGCTCAGAAGAGAAAGAGAGATATTCATTAGTGACCTAACAGACATAATAAACGGGAAGAGAAAAGCTCAGTGAAAATGGAAACATGGAGAACTGCCTGCTTAAAGTCCCACCAAAGTGGCTTGAAACGCGCAGCATTATTCAATGTGTTGACGTAATTTGCACTGAAACAGGAAATCAGGGCGGGGCTTATCGATAAGCTCCTCCCCTTTGAAACAGCCAATAGCGTTTAGTTTATATCACAGCTCAGAGCTGTTGATCTCCATAAAGCCGCAGTTTCTCCTCCGTATCTCTTTAAAACACAGACTTCCCTACGTTTTGTGTTCTGCGGCGACTCGATCACATGATCCGCTCTGGTCTGTCGTGTCTCTGGTGTTTCACTGACACTAACATGAAAACAGACTTCATTCCCCCAATGAAAGATATTCCCACTGTCTGAATCCTCCCTGTCCCCGATATAGTGACTGAGCCGTTCAACATGTAGAAAACAGAGTGTGTACGAGTGACCGATTTCAGCCGCAGCTTCAGTGTCTGTTTATAATGTAGGGGGCGGAGCTTAAGATTCTAGAGCGCATTTGATTGGACAGAAAATCTGATGAGAAGCTGAACCGCAGATGATGTCATCAAAATCATTGATCCTTATTGGTGGAAGTGAGAGACTGTACTTTTTGAATGCTTAAATCCTCTTAATGCAAAGTTTGTCACTTGCTTTGAAGCACAAGCTTATAGAGAAGTGAACATATTCATACTTTTTATGCCAGAGACAACTGCCCACACTAGTTGGCATGTAAAGTCACAGGAAGTACAGAAGGACATGATGCTTGTTGCTTGCAGATCCTGAGGGGCTCATGCAGGCGCTGGAGGAGCTCGATTATCTCGCAGCTTTGGACAATGATGGAAACCTGTCTGAGATGGGCATCATCATGTCCGAGCTTCCTCTGGATCCACAGATGGCCAAGGCTTTGCTGGCATCCTGTGAGTTTGACTGTGCTAGTGAGATGCTAACCATCGCTGCGATGCTCACAGGTAGTGTTTTAACACCTACTGGAAAAAGTATATGTTTTAAAGTATATTATATAATGATAATAATGCACATTTGTCTCCATCAGCACCAAGTTGCTTCATTGAGCCTCCTGTTGGTATGGTAACGGAAGTCATGCGGTGTCACGTGAAGTTCCAGCATCCCGAGGGCGACCACTTCAGCCTGATCAACATCTACAACACCTTCAAGCGCAGCCAGAAGGAACCATGTGAGCGACACACTTTGACGGCTGAATTCTGAGGTGGAAGAGCGAGTCGAGTGAACAGTGTGTGTGTGTGTGTGTGTGTGTGACAGATTTCAGCCAGCAGCAGTGGTGCGAGGAGTACTTCCTGTGCTGTGCCGCCCTACAGACGGCAGACGCCATCAGAGCCCAACTCACAGACATTCTCAAACGCATCGAGCTTCCCATTTCAGAACCAGCCTTCGGCACCAAGACCAACGCGCTCAATATCAAGAGGGCGCTGCTCGCTGGCTACTTCATGCAGGTCTGTTGCTGCTTATGTTTAATTATTAATTAAGATGCATATATAATGTTATATGGATGTTGAATATGAATCTATGGACATTTACTTATTTCCCTAAAATTCAACAATGTTTTCCAATACGTTTTGAGCTATAAACTTTATATTTGAGCTATAAATTTTATTTTAATTGTATTAGTTTTATTTATTTTTTAATTATTTAATGAGTAAATGGAGCTCAATTTATTTTTTATTTTTTATTTATTCATTTATAAACTTCCACTTTTAATATTATTAGTTTTTAAAACAATTTGTTTCATAAGTTTTGAGCTATATTTTATTTTAATTATTATTTTTAGTTTTTAAAAATGTATTTAATGAGTAACTAGAGCTCAAAATAGATTTTTATTTTTTTAAATATTATATATTTTATTTATTCATTTATCAACTTCCACTTTTATTAGTTTTAAAACAATTTAATTCATAAGTTTTTAGATTTATATGTATGTATACATTTTTTTTTAGACTTAGTTTTATAACCATATTTTTCTGTAAATAAATAAATGGAGATTAATAGATTTTTAAATGCATATTATTTTATTCATTTTAGGAAGAAAAAAATAAAGTATTTTTTCCATACGATTAGTTTTATTTTCCCTAAGGTCAACTTATGCTTTGAGTTTTTTTTTATGCATTTAATGAGTAAATAGAGCTCAAAATTGATTTTATTTTTTAAATAAATATTATAGATATTGTTTATACATTTATCAACTTCCACTTTTAATATTATTAGTTTTAAAACAATTTTTAGCTATTTGTTTTTTTACACTTATAGTTTCATAACCATATTTTTTTAAGTAAATAAATGGAGATTAATAGATTTTCAAATGCGTATTATTTTATTTATTCATTTCAGAAAGAAAAAAATCAAGTATTTTTTTCTATAAGATTGATTTTTATTATCCCTAAAGTCCACTTATTTTAGTAAAGTCTTAAAACCTGTCCATTTTTATGTTTTGAGCTCTATTTATATTTATACAGTTGTTTTGAAAAGTATTTCATTGAATACATTCATTAATTTCCCTGACGTCCTCTTTAATCTAGTGAATTAGTATTACATGATTAGAACAGTTAGTGCAAACACATTTTTAATCAACATGAGTGTTGTCTCAGGACTCATTTGAGTGGGTTTTAGGCTTGAAAGTGTCGGTCACTGATGAAGCTCTGGCTGGGTCTCGTTTTCTTCAGATCGCCAGAGACGTGGACGGCTCGGGGAATTACTTCATGCTGCTGAATAAACACGTGGCTCAGGTTCACCGTCTGTCTGGTTACGGAGCAAAAGCTCATAAACTGGGTCTGCCGGAGTGGATTCTGTTCCACGAGTACAACCTCTCCGACGACAACTGCATTCGGACCGTCACACAGATCTCCCCGCAGGCGTAAGTGTGTTACAGCTCTTTCCTCCGACTCGAGTAATCGTGTTATGTGATGCGTCATCATTAATAATCTGGATTTACCATAGAGAGCTTTTCAGATTACACATCCCATGATATGCACAAGGATTAAACCAGATCAGATGCATCTATTATTATAAGTGTTGTATTACTAGCTTTTTAATTTACTTGATGTATTAAGCACAATGAACATTCATGGTGGTTTATAAAATGTAGTCGTACTGTAGATTTCACGAAGATGCTTGTTCAAGATGCCCAGCTATTATTATTTTTTTACCTCTAATAAAACTGTTTGCTGTATGATCTTACCAAGAGTTCATAAATATTGCAGGATGTTATTGTGCAGAGTTTGTTTTAAAAGTCTCTTCTGCTCAACAGATCTGCATTTATTTGATCAAAAACACAGTAAAACCAGAAATATTGAGAAATATTAAACTATAATAGGTTTTCTATGTGAATGTATAGTAAAGTGTCATTTATTCCTGTGATTAAAGCTGAATTTATTAGATGATAAATACAGTAAAACAGTGTAATATTATATCAGTGTAAAACAGCTGTTTTCTATGTGAATATATAGTAAAGTGTCATTTATTCCTGTGATTAAAGCTGAATTTATTAGATGATACATACAGTAAAACAGTGTAATATTATATCAGTGTAAAACAGCTGTTTTCTATGTGAATATAGTGTAAAGTGTCATTTATTCCTGTGATTAAAGCTGAATTTATTAGATGATAAATACAGTAAAACAGTGTAATATTATATCAGTGTAAAACAGCTGTTTTCTATGTGAATATATAGTAAAGTGTCATTTATTCCTGTGATTAAAACTGAATTTATTAGATGATAAATACAGTAAAACAGTGTAATATTATATCAGTGTAAAACAGCTGTTTTCTATGTGAATATATAGTAAAGTGTCATTTATTCCTGTGATTAAAGCTGAATTTATTAGATGATAAATACAGTAAAACAGTGTAATATTATATCAGTGTAAAACAGCTGTTTTCTATGTGAATATATAGTAAAGTGTCATTTATTCCTGTGATTAAAGCTGAATTTATTAGATGATAAATACAGTAAAACAGTGTAATATTATATCAGTGTAAAACAGCTGTTTTCTATGTGAATATATAGTAAAGTGTCATTTATTCCTGTGATTAAAGCTGAATTTATTAGATGATACATACAGTAAAACAGTGTAATATTATATCAGTGTAAAACAGCTGTTTTCTATGTGAATATAGTGTAAAGTGTCATTTATTCCTGTGATTAAAGCTGAATTTATTAGATGATAAATACAGTAAAACAGTGTAATATTATATCAGTGTAAAACAGCTGTTTTCTATGTGAATATATAGTAAAGTGTCATTTATTCCTGTGATTAAAGCTGAATTTATTAGATGATAAATACAGTAAAACAGTGTAATAATATATCAGTGTAAAACAGCTGTTTTCTGTGTGAATATATAGTAAAGTGTCATTTATTCCTGTGATTAAAGCTGAATTTATTAGATGATAAATACAGTAAAACAGTGTAATATTATATCAGTGTAAAACAGCTGTTTTCTATGTGAATATAGTGTAAAGTGTCATTTATTCCTGTGATTAAAGCTGAATTTATTAGATGATAAATACAGTAAAACAGTGTAATATTATATAAATGTAAAACAGCTGTTTTCTATGTGAATATATAGTAAACTGTCATTTATTCCTGTGATTAAAGCTGAATTTATTAATGATAAATACAGTAAAACAGTGTAATATTATATCAGTGTAAAACAGCTGTTTTCTGTGTGAATATATAGTAAAGTGTCATTTATTCCTGTGATTAAAGCTGAATTTATTAGATGATAAATACAGTAAAACAGTGTAATATTATATCAGTGTAAAACAGCTGTTTTCTGTGTGAATATATAGTAAAGTGTCATTTATTCCTGTGATTAAAGCTGAATTTATTAGATGATAAATACAGTAAAACAGTGTAATATTATATCAGTGTAAAACAGCTGTTTTCTATGTGAATATAGTGTAAAGTGTCATTTATTCCTGTGATTAAAGCTGAATTTATTAGATGATACAGTAAAACAGTGTAATATTATATCAGTGTAAAACAGCTGTTTTCTATGTGAATATATAGTAAACTGTCATTTATTCCTGTGATTAAAGCTGAATTTATTAATGATAAATACAGTAAAACAGTGTAATATTATATCAGTGTAAAACAGCTGTTTTCTGTGTGAATATATAGTAAAGTGTCATTTATTCCTGTGATTAAAGCTGAATTTATTAGATGATAAATACAGTAAAACAGTGTAATATTATATCAGTGTAAAACAGCTGTTTTCTATGTGAATATAGTGTAAAGTGTCATTTATTCCTGTGATTAAAGCTGAATTTATTAGATGATACAGTAAAACAGTGTAATATTATATCAGTGTAAAACAGCTGTTTTCTATGTGAATATATAGTAAACTGTCATTTATTCCTGTGATTAAAGCTGAATTTATTAATGATAAATACAGTAAAACAGTGTAATATTATATCAGTGTAAAACAGCTGTTTTCTATGTGAATATATAGTAAAGTGTCATTTATTCCTGTGATTAAAGCTGAATTTTTAGCATCATTATTCCAGTCTTCAGTGTCACATGATCTTCACAAATCAATAATATATGATGCTCAACAAACATTCCTGATTAATGATTATCAAAGTTAAAAACGGTGTTTTGCTATTTCATTGGAAACCATATTTTCATTTAAGGATTTGTTGATGAATAGAAACTTCAAAAAAACAGCATTAATGTTTTATGTCTTAAATTTATCAAGTAAAATTGATGAAAGTATTTTCTTAAAAAAAAAAACTTATACTCATGTCTAATGCTTGCATTTTTCACTCTTGTTCCCTTGTGTTTTCAGGTTCATTCAAATGGCACCGCAGTACTTTTTCTGTAACCTGCCCCCTAGTGAAAGCAAAGAGATCCTGCAGAACATTCTGGACAGCGGCAGGACGGGACGAGCGAGAGCGACGCCTCAACCAGAAACAGAGACGCAAGAGGCCGAGTCACATGACCGGTGTGCCGTACAGTGACCTCACGACCTCCTGCGGTGTAAATAGTGCAACTCAAATCGTTTTGTATTGTAATGTTTGAAAAGACATCCAAGAATCCTGTTTTGGGTTATTTATTTTGTAGGTAATTAACTGATTATGTACAAAACGAATAAATTATTTCACTGGTTAGGGGTGATTTGTCGTCAAACCGTTTTAAACATTTTATTACAAGCTTGAAAACTCAAAGTGGGACGTTTAACATCTCAAAGAAACTCTTTTCTTGAACAACGTTTAAAAATAAACCACAAGAGGAGTTGAGTTCATTTCACACGCTCAGATACTCAGTCATTTTATCCATGATTGTTCCCATCCGGTCCATCGGGATCACCATCACGGTCCGGAGCGGCTTCATCGGGACGTCGTCGTACGACCACTTTCCCGTCGCGCAGGAATCGGCCTCGTCCTGAACGGAGTAGCTGAACTTCAGTGTGGCTTGCTGTGCAAAACAATCAGTGTTTTAGAAGCGGGGGAAAGAATATTAACTAGTTAATAGTTAATTAAACATTAACTACCTCATAGAAGAACTCCTCCTCGTCGTTCACAAACCGGAGCTCTTCTTTGGGCTGAGCTTGACTGATGCTCTTCTTGGCTGGTTTACAGGTTTTGCTGATCATCAGGCAGAACTGGCATTTACCGCTGGGTTTGTTGGTCCTCTGCGCTTCTGCCATTTCCTTCCTGTAAAAGCAACAGCTTTATCATCAAAATGTAATGAATAACTGCTTCTCAGAACACATCCACGTCAAACTTCTGTCAAGCAGACACTGAATGATCTGGAAACATCACCGCATTTCCCCACATATAACCCGCGCCCTTATATAACCTGCACCCCCATATAACCCGCACACAAATATTGATGAACTTTTTTGTGTAAGTTCACATTTCGAATGTTGCTCGCATGACGTCAAATATCATAACTGTTCAGCTCGGTACACAGTGCTTGTGCGTGAAATTCACACAATAAGAAAACAAACACAAGCCAGAATCAGAATAAAAAGAGAAAGCAGTGTTTCCCGCTGTGCAGCAGCACGTCCCTTAAGAAGCGATTCTACAGGTGTTGATCATCGGATGAGATGAGAAGAGCCCGCCCTCATGCAGCACAGCCAATCATGTCTTCTTACATGATTGACAGGTCAGACAGCCAATCAGCGCCAGCTGTCAGAGTGATAGTACAAGCACCAGAGACAACAACCCTCACAAGTAAATACCGGTAAAAAAACTTTCGTCCTTAGGGACGTAACAAATATTTAAATATTATGCGTAAAAAATTTGTGATATAGCCCGCACCCTTATATAACCCGCAGGTTATATGCAGGAAAATACGGTAATTTCCAAAAGCACATCAGGGGATACACTGGTCACACTTCACTTGGCTCAATGCTTCCAGATGCTTCCAGGGATGTAATCTGGCTCGTCTGCATGTTGACCCACATAAGAGACACGGTTACAGAAGATGCTTATAAAGCCACGTGATGGCATTAGTGCCGACAGATCAAAACATGAGCATCACGAGTAACGGGGACCGATTTTGTGTCCGTATCTTCTAGCAGTTTAGCTCCAACCTGCCTCAACACAACAACTGGAAGTGTGTCGTATGCGTAGTGAGAGCTTGATTAACTGGTTACGGTGTGTTTAATCCGGGTGTGTTTCATTCTGCTATTTTAAAGGTTTGTATATTTGTTTTGGAGTCTGCTAGAACAGGTCTGCATGCAAACAAGATCACATGAATATATATTGCAGCATCCTCTCTTTCCTCACAGTGCCTGAAACAGTTTGTTTGATTAAGCCCCGCCTCTCTGAGCACTTCCTCTGCTCTGATTGGTCGATCACTTACAGCGCATGGCAGAAACCAAGTGCTCATTTGCATTTCAGCTCTGGATCTTGGACCACACTCTGGACAATGGCGTCAGTTTTTACTGTCAAGCGCATCATACTGGATTTGCTTTGGCAGCAGAAACAGCATCTTCTCCACATGAACAACAGCAACCAAACTCTTCCAGTCTCAGATTCAACTGCAGTGTTTGAGGGTAAAAGGTGACGTTGTTCACGGCAGCCAATGAAGATCGTAGACTGGCATTACGCCACTTACAAACATACATAGATTCCAGCAGGAAGTTGGACCGGAATTACATGAAGTTCAGAATCACTTCTTTCTTTCAGGAGAAAATAACTCCATTCATCTGCACTTTGACCTTTGAACTTTCACATTCACAAACCAATCATTAAAGGTCATATCTGAGAAAAAGCATAAAATGTGCACCTGCTTGTTGACATTTTCATATTGAAAATATATATTTTTTTAATCATGCACGTCTAAATTTTATAACAATATTTTTCCTTTCAATCACCATTGTGATAATGTTTTTAACCCCGTTTGTAACACGCAGCAGCATTATTTTCAGACGCACACACTCCCTCTGCACTTACTGCAGTTGTTTGTGCATCGGTAGGGCGATCTGTGGCGGGACGTTAACGAATCTCTCGCTCAGCAGAAGCCCGACTGAGTGTCCGTTACCCAACAGAAGCTTCTCCAACCTCTCCTGAACGTCCGGGGAGCTCGAGTTCACACACTGCTCAATAATCATGTCCTTCAGCTTCTCCAGACACTCCACACCCTATTCAACACACACACACACACACACACACACGCCATCAGTAAACCAGACAGCAACACAAACAGCTTTGCTAATGCCGGCACAGAGCCCTAAATAACGCATTCATAAATATGAGCACCTGTCTCTCCGTGAGGTTGATCATGCTGATGAATCCAAACACCTCGTCCGGGTCGCCCTCATCGTCACTGTCCTCCGGGACCTCGGCTTGCTGGAGCAAAACACGCAACACACTCACAACCATGCATTGCAATAACAGTATGATCATGAAGGACACTATCACTATTCACCCAGGAGCTTGTTAGATTTAATGAGTATTAGAAATAGTATAATGGTTATTAATGCTTTCCCGTCGCTCAAACAGTAGTGCGGGCGCTTGCAACATCAAGGTCATGGGTTCGATTCTCAGGGAAAGCATGAACTGATTAGAATGTCAATGTGTTTCTTGAATGCAATGCAAGTCGCTTTGGATAAAAGTGTCTGTCAAATGCATGAATGTAAATGTTATCAACCAAATATGATCGTAGATATGTTTTAGTGTATGTACTGTAAAAAAACTACACAGGTATATTAATTTTGGTAAACCTGCGATATAGCGTCGGTAATTACCAACTAGCACCAGCAGGGGGAAATCTCCACTATAACGTCGGTAATTAGACGGCACCCACTACCATAAATGACATTGAAATCATTTAAATCCACAATGGCAAGGAGACCACGAGCGTTAACCACTATTGTACCAGATAACGGAACTAGTCATGCATTGTTTCCGTTATATCTGCAAGTATTTGCCTATCGTAACCAGTTTCGGCGCACAGACATGTTTCCGGTCTTGCTGAGTATGCTTGTGGATAATTATCCATGAATGGTGCTTTAAATAAACTTGAAACTGTGTTAACAACAGCTTTGTTTGATGTCTTTTTATGTTATTAAAGCTGTTTTGGGTCTATTTTAATGTTTCCCCCTGTTGGTGCTAGTAGGTAATTACCGACGCTATATCGCAGGTTTAACTTAATTTTTTTGTGCTTTTTTTTTTACTCACTATAGCACTGTACAAATAATTTGTTATGCATTTATTTATTTTAATCTTACTTTTTATGATGAATTTATTTTAATATTGTTCTCAAAACCTTTACACTGACACTTAACACTTCCCTAATGAAATATCCAGAGTGAATCGAGATAATAAAAATGAGTTTTTTTTTTTTTAAATAAGAAATTCTACTATATTTAAATGAGTCTGACCCTGATGACACTGCCAATGTGGTTCTGCTGAATGATGATGTCAGTGAGGTCAGAGGTGTTCACGTGAGACTTCAGGAACAGCTGGAAAAACAAAAACATGCATGTACGTAATGAGTGCATATTCAATCTCTGTTGAAGTGCAATCTGTATATTTTGTGCGATGTCGTCTGTACCTGTTGCAGAAGGGTTTTAATGCCATGGAAATCGTTGTCTGATATCGTGTGTGCTTCAAAGTCCACGATAACCTCCTAAATACAAATCAAAATGCGTGCATTTCTCACAAAACCGCGTGTTTAAACGCACAAGCAGTCTGGCCTGCACATGCACGCAGCATTATCATTGCAATAACAGTAAAAATGGCCACTCACCTCGTTAATTTCTTCTTCTGATTTGTCACTGCCCTCGTCCCCAGAGTCTTCCAGACCTTCGTCCGAGCTTTCGTTGCTGTCTTGGGGGTTTTGGCCCGTTTCAATCGCTCGCCGCTTCGCTGACGAAGCCATGCTGCTCCACTACAGCACGCAGGAAACAGACACGAGCTCACGCAGAGCGACGTTTTGTATTCGCCACATGGTAGGAAACTAAGGAGTCGATTCGGCCATCTTGGCTCAAACTAGACGTACATGCACATGTACGATAACCCCTTGCGTTGGATCCAAAATGGCGTCTGTTTCCGATCACTATCTAGGGAAGCAGAAGATACCATATTTTACAGAGGGGTGCTGCGTGAACATCATTTGTTTATCCAGAAAGCGAGCGATGACGCGGAATCAAGTTTTAATTGATTGGCTTTTATGGACTGATTTTTACTATTCAAGGATTTACGTAGTTATTTAAGATTTACCTCTGCATTACCTCTTCTTATTTTACTAAACTTTGCATTATAAGTATATTAATGACGAATCGCTTTCTGTTTTGCTCAAATTGTAATTCGCTTTGGATAAAAGTGTCAATAAATAAATGTAAATGTACTAACGCTATCTATCTATCTATCTATCTATCTATCTATCTATCTATCTATCTATCTATCTATCTATCTATCTATCTATCCATCCTTCCATCCATCCATCCATCTATCTGTTCTATCTATCTATCTATCTATCTATCTATCTATCTATCTATCTATCTATCTATCTATCTATCTATCTATTTATTTATGATAATAGATAAAAACAAACTGTTTATTTGAGAAGGTTCGGGAAGCGTCTCGATTACGTCACCCGAGGGGCGCGGCTTAGGGCGGAAGTGCAGGTGGATCATTATAGGATGAACAGCGTCAATTTTGCACAGACAGAAATCAAACATGTCTCTGAACAGCAATCACTCGGAGTCCGGAGGAGTCATCATCAACAACAGCGAAAGGTACTGTTGCGGAATCTCGATGATAATAATCCGATAGTTCAGTGTCGTGTGTTGAATAACATCGCGTGGACCGTTAGATCACACCCATCATCCACTCAGATCGTCTGCTGTTTACGTTTTTATTTAACGCAACATTATGTTTATAAACTACAAATGCAATCCTTACTCCGTCAGATAATTTTGGTATCTTTTAAAGACATGGATCTTGCGCAGCTTTTAAAATCCTAGTATGGCGGAGTCAGAGTTTATGAATATTAATTCGGTTGTTTGTCACGTGACTTATTAATATTCCTGACGCGTCCCTTCGACTGGCGAGCCCCTCTCGTCTTTCAGCCAATCACAGCTAAGCATACGCCGCATGATTAATATTAATGAGCCAAGCCCTCTCCATGGTATTTCTATGGTAGTTCAACAATAATCTTCTTAACCTTCTTTTAAAAGAAATGACATGCTCTTAATCTGTTTCACAATAAATTGATGTTATTACACAACTAATAAAGTCTTGCTAAGCCCAGGAATGACATCATATCCATACAAATAGTGTAAAATATATATGTACCCAAATATGTTTCCATTTACTTTAATTTCTTCTACATTACATTATTTCTTCATTACTCTTATAATAACTGCATTCATTACTCTTAAAGAAATAAGAGTAATAAATAATAGTCTTTATTCTCTAAATTACTCCATTATTATTATGTATATAAATGTATATTTTAATATGTAATTATGTATGTGTATAATATTATTTATAGTTAATTATTTTAACATTAGAGACAAATGTTTTTTGTTTGATGCTGATATTCTTGAAAACTATAAACAAAAGTCAAGGACTTTAAATTTGGATTTAAAGCCTGAAATCATATTTGTAGCAGGTGTTAAAAAATAACTTTGAATATTTTACAATATGGTTTAATTAATTAACATGAACTGGTGAACAATAATTCAACAGCATTTATCAATCTTAGTTAATGTTAATATCAACATTTACTGATGCATTATTAAAATCAGAAGTTGTATTTGTTAACATTATTGAACTAACATGAACAAACAATGAATGACTGTATTTGTATTAAATAAATTAACAAAGAGGAATAAATACTGTAATTTATAAAATACTATTACTTATTATTTAATAAATAATGTTAAAAATGAGACATTACTGTAAAGTATTATCAAAGCTTTTTATTCTTTGTTCCTTACAGTGAAAATTCTTTTTTAAGTCTGAATAAATTTGATATTTAATGTTTAAGACTGATTAAATCCCTCAGAAATTGCTAGAACATTAAAGTAATCACAAGGAAACGGCGTTTACAGTGAAACGGTAATGACTGAAATACTGTTTTATTGTAAAATGTGCTCCAATAATCTTTGTTTTATGTACAGCTCCTAAAAAAGTATTTTTGTACAGTGCGTCAGCATCGCTGGCTCTGGTCCGGCTGGCACAGAATGTGCTGAACGTATTAAACCCGTTGTGTTTTCCTCCAGTGTGTTGATGTCATATGAGAACGTGGAGCTGGTGTTCAGTGACGCCGAACGCTTGCCCGAACCCTTCAGAAAAAGCAAGAAGGGAAGCGTCTACCTGACGCCGTACAGGGTACGTGACGCACGAGAACTTACTCGCAGAAAAATGATTAAAAACACTCACACACACTTAAGCACGCACACACACACACACTCACACAAATACACATGCTCGCACACACACAACAACAGCCATCAGTACACGGGTTATGTGATGCAAGAGAATAAATTAATAAAATCACACATTTAAAAATCACACATACACTCACGCTCATATACACTCACACACACACACACATATACTCACGCACACACACACACACACACACACACTCATATACACTCACGCTCATATACACTCACACACACACACACACACACATATACTCACGCACACACACACACACACACACACACTCACACTCATATACACTCACGCTCATATACACTCACACACACACACTCATATACTCACACTCATACACACACACATATACTCACGCACACACACACTCACACTCATATACACTCACGCTCATACACACACATATACTCACGTACACACACATATACTCACGTACACACACACACTCGCACTCATATACACTCACACACACACACACTCATACACACACACACTCATACACACACACACTCACACTCATATACACTCACACACACACACACACTCATACACACACACACTCATACACACACACACTCATATACACTCATATACACTCACGCACATACACACACATATATACTCACGTAGACACACACACACTCACACTCATATACACTCACACACACACACTCATACACACACACACACACTCATATACACTCACGCTCATACACACACATATATACTCACGTACACACACACACTCACTCACACTCGTATACTCACACACTCATACACACTCACGCTCATACACGCTCATATACACTCACGCTCATACACACACATATATACTCACGTACACACACACACTCATACACACTCACACTCATATACACTCACGCTCATACACACACACATTATACTCACGTACACACACACACACACTCAAAGACACACATACTCACACTCATATACACACACTCATACACACACGCACACACTCACACTCATATACACACTCACGCACACACTCACACTCATATACACACACTCATATACACACTCACGCACACACTCACACTCATATACACACTCACGCACACACTCACACTCATATACACACACTCATATACACACTCACGCACACACTCACACTCATATACACACACTCATATACACACTCACGCACACACTCACACTCATATACACACACTCATACACACTCATATACACTCACGCACACACTCATATACACTCACTCATGCGCACATACACACACACACATATACACGTACACAACAACAGCCATCAGTAAATGAAATACAGTAGATTGGCTGTTGGACACTTCCGATCCGATACATGCGTGTCTGATATCTGCTGTGTGTGTGTAATGAGTTCTCCGCACATGTTTCCTGTTCCTGCGCTCGCGTCTGCAGGTGATCTTCGTGACCAAAGGGAAGGATCCTCTGCAGTCCTTCATGATGCCCTTCTATCTCGTCAAGGGCTGTGAGGTGAAGCAGCCGGTCCTCGGTGCCAATTACATCAAGGGCTCCATCAGCGCCGAGCCTGGAGGTAAGAGCTTCCCTGAGGCGCTTGCAACACCAAGGTCACGGGTTCCACTCCCAGAACTGATTAAAATGTCAATATGTACCCTGAATGCAATGCAAGTCGCTTTGATAAAAGCGTCTGACGAATGCAGAAATGCAGCACTAGTGTCGAGTCAGTAAGGCGAGTGGTGGAACGTTTTGATTCCAGTTCGAATCCAGCTTTTTCCAGTCTGGCTTCTGCTCCCATTCCCATCACATATCAGAGATCGGAAAGGCATTTATTTTCAATAAAAATTAAGAAAATGTTCAAAAAAGTGGAATTAAAATGTTTAATAACAAAGTGTTTATGGGATAAGAATAGAGAGGGCTTTATTGTCGCAGTAAGACAGCATCCGTTTAATGATTTTAATAAATACTTATATATAGCGCATATAGTGTCTGACGCTATTTATAAGTGTAACATCTAATGACCATTTACACTTAATGCAAAGAAAATACTACTATTTTTGTACGTAGAATCTGAACGACATAACCGACTGTTTACTTTTTTTTTAACATTTTTGTGTGTGTTTTTCTGTTGAAGTGCAAAAAGAGAATCAAATTGAACGATTTAAAGTCGTATAATTGTATACCGTATTTTCCCGCATATAACTCACGGGTTATACCAGATTTTACAAACCCCGAAGGGGGGGCGCGGGTTATATAAGGGTGCGGGCTATATCACACATTTTTTACACGTAAAAATATTTCAATATTTGTTATTTGTTTGTGCACAAGCACTGTGTACCGAGCCTGAACGGTTATATATAATTGACCTCATGCGAGCAACATTCGAAATGTGAACTTGCACAAAAAAGTTAATCAATCTATGGGTGCGGGTTATATAAGGGTGCGGGTTATGCCTGCATTTTTTTTTCACAAACCCCTAAAAACCTGCCGGCTATATAAGGGTGTGGATTATCTGCGCCTGCGGGTTATATACGTGAAAATACGGTAATCCACACAATGAAATCGATAAGAGGAATTGAAATGGAAATGCACGTGTCTTATCGCGGATCTGGGACATTCAGAACTGGTTCTTTATATAAGCTTATTTCCAAGTGTTTTATATCCTCACATCGGGGTTGTGGATATCCAACCCTAAAAGTGTTCCCATCACGGTTCCAGGTGGCTGGGAAGGTTCTGCAACCTTCAAGTTGATCTTTTCTGCCGGAGGAGCGATTGAGTTTGGGCAGAACATGCTTCAGGTGGCAGCACAGGGTGCGTTTGGACATTTGAACACTTTTAAAACATCATTTGATTTAAAAAGACGCTCTTTTAGCTGTTTTAATTTGACGTGGAAGCATTTCATTTCAGCTTCCAGAGGGCAGCCAGTGACGGGGAACTTCGGCTGTCCTTACATGGCGAACGGGGCGTACGCTTATCCCCCCCCTCCTCCGTCTAATGGCATGTATTCCGGACCTCCTCCTACTGGATATGCGTTTCCTGGACCCCCACCTCCAGGTACATGTGTGTTCATGCAGACGCACTGATAATAGTGCGGAGCAATCTAAGTGCTGGCGCTGAATCCTCCTGCTGTCCTGTAGGGGGACCCTGGTTTGATGGACCAGCGGCTTACATGCCGCCCCCCCCATATACAGCTCCAGTGGACCAGACCCCCCTCAACCCAGACCTGCCCAGAACCGCTGCAGGTATGACACAAAACTGGAGCAGTTCCAGACAATTAATTGATTCTTAATACATTTTTGCTCCCATTAAAATGATTATTTATGGTTCTAGCAGAGGCAAAAGCAGCGGAAGCTGCGGCGAGTTCCACCGCGACTACTTTTGCTCCGATGCGGGTCTACCTGCCGGAGGTGAGATCACTAACCTGTTTAACAGCTGCGTATTTTTTAGTAAAGTCCATCCATAACCTGTTAACAGTTCATATGCAGCCAAGTTAACTAACTATAATAACTAGTTTCAATCTGTTATTCAATTATATCCTGTTCACAGATCATATATAACCATAATATCATAATCAGTCTGTTAATAAAGTTAATATACTCATATATATATATATATATATATAAAACCAAGTTTAACCTGTTTATTACATCTATCATATTGACAAAGTCCATATACAACCAGGTTCAACCTGTTAATAAAGTTCATATGCAACCAAGTTAAATGTGTTAAATCCCATTAATAACTAGTTTCAATCTGTTAACCAATTAAATCCTGTTATCAGATCATATATAACCATAACCAGTCTGTTACTAAAGTTCATATGCAACCAAGTTAAATGTGGTAAAGCGCATATATAACTAGTTTGGATCTGTTACTCAATTATATCCTGTAAATGTACTCGTATATAACCAGCTTCAACCAGTTAACCAATCATATCCCTTTAATATACCCATATATAAATAGGTCTATCCAGTTAATTTTATTAAGTTAAGTTTATCCTATTGTCACGGATCGGGTAGGTAGGACTCAAAGATGCGGGGTGAAAGGATTTATAATAAGGAAAAACAAAACAAAAACATACAAACCAAAACTGCCCCAAGGGGGAAACATAATTAAACTAAGAAACAGAACGTTAAACAAACAAACCCTGGAGACCCGGAACAGCCAATACATGGAAAGACATAGAATGACAAGACCCAGGACAGCAAACAAACGGGGATTAAATAGGGAACACATGAGGAAGGCAAAGAGCAGAAACAGCTGGGACCTATTAGGGGAAACAAGGGAACAAGACGGGCGGGGTTACACAATAACAAGACACGACAAAGGGTCAGTGTCAAAACTCTGTCAACCAACACACTAGAAACCCAAACTGAAGTGACAGAATCCTATTGAAAAGTCCTTTAATTATTATTAACCAGGTTCATATCAAGTCCATATATATATATATATATATATATATATATATATATATAACGAGGTTCATATTACAGTAATACCTCGTTTACGTGTTTAATTCATTCCAAGAGCTTGTAACTCAAAATGCTCGTACACCAAAACAATTTTCTCCCTAAGAATGCACTAAAAATCACTCGATTCGTTCCACACGACCATTTTACATATTTTTTTGGTTTTACCCTATTAATTACAGTTAAAATTATAACCATTAAGATCTCATATAAATACTAATTAATAATTGACCATTAAACTCTAAAAATACTTGACAGTTTACTGTAACGCACTTCAGCTTTGAGTCGCGTCGCTGCTGGCGTGAAGGAGACGAGAGGAGGGTTTTACTGCTTACAGGGAGAATTTCATCCTTTCTTTCTTACTCATCTTGAGGTCATTGTCTATATGCTGTACTGTACGTATATATTTCACTACGTGAACAATAGCGATCACAATGTTAACAACACGTGGTAAAACCGCTGTAAATCACTTATAAAAGTATCACTGTGGTGAATGATGAACCAAACCGAGCGACGCTGAGAGAATGAACGAGAGAATGAACTGTCGTCATGATATTTCCAGTAAAAATGCGCATGAAGATGCTGAGCGTCAGGACTTTTCCACATCAAAAATGCACGTAGGCGAGGGAAAAATCGTCTCGCACTCCGATAAAATGCTCGTACACAGATTTGCTCGTATACAAAGTCACTCGTAAACCGAGGTATTACTGTATATATATGTATATATATATATATATATATATATATGGCATAACCAGGTTTAGCCTGTTAATCCAGTCTACAAACACATTGTCTCAGGTAATAATTTGAGAATGCTGTTTTGTTTTATCCCGAAGGACAAACCCCCCCCCTACTCCCCAACCGATGACAAGAAGAACCAGTAGACGTGTCTGCAGCGAGCGCTCCTCCTCTCCTCTCCCCGTTCCCTTCATCTCATCCTCTCACCGCCACAGTAACGCCCTCCTGACGCGACGGGCGGCTCCAGTCCTGGAGAGACACGGGAATAAAACCACTTTCATGGGACCTACTGTTACGATTTCCAGCCGGGGAAGAGAATCCGACAGTAAACGATTGAGCTTTTCTAAGTTTATTGGTTTATGATTTTGTATTGGTTGCTAGAATGAGAAGCGAGAGTTGCACAAGAGTTTAGGACGAAGCCCCAAACGCTCATCATGCATCCGACTATAGATCACATCTGCATCTTGTTAGACAAACACTAAAGCAGTCGTCTCAAACGCCTTTAAAACCAAACGCTTCCGCTGCAAATCAACGTGAACGTCTTCGCTTATCGGCTTCTTTTGGACTCGTTCTCAAAACAACAGACCATCCGTGTGTAAAGCCAGCGTCTCGAACACCACGTTCTGAGCAGCCGGTTTTCTGTAGCATGCAGCAGTTTGACTAAAGACGCACTTTAACCTCCTGGACGGCGTTCATCCACTCATCTGTTCCCTAATTTATTGACTCATTCAATGCATGGTCTTGACTGTGTTTGTTATTTGAAGTGTATTTTATTAAAGTAAACATGTATACAAGAGGAACGATGCATTTCTTTTGATTATCTTTTATGCATGTCATGTTTATTATTCATGTACCTTTTTTCAAAAGCAGAGTCTCTCAGAAAAGACTTCATTTTTCCCAAAGGATGTGCTTTTCCAGTTTTCCATTCGCTCTTGTGCAAAGTAAATCGTTTCTCTAATAGTCACACAATATTAAGCACAACTCTTCTTCTAGTGCATAAAGTCCGCTCAGACCTCAGGTACTCGTTAACAGGAAGGAGTTCATGTAATTAACATCCCATAATGCACACAGTGCTCAGACATTCAATGCTCCGGACAGAATGGCTGTGTTCAGAACAGCGTATATTCCCGGCACACAATAGTTTGCCAAAAAGAAGTATAGTGTGTACTGAAAAATGCATCCCATAATGCAATGTGCTCAACCTATCAAGTGACAAATGCGCCGCAACTCATTTACTTGAAGGAAACATCCCAAATTAAATTAGAAACATCCATACATAGTGTTTTTACGGCACTAATGTGCAGATATTCTGTTCTGAACGCAGCCAATAGAGATTAAATTAGAGTTTAAAGTATGAAATTTAATTTCATAATGTAAGGTGTTAAAAGACAACGACACGGGTGAAGATGGACACGTCAATAGATTAAAAATAAACAATACTGCTAAAACTGATACAGTAGAAATACATACAAATACAAAATCACACTATTAGACGGAGTGTGGAAATGAACACAATGTTTGTCTTCGGCGGACGGATTCTCAATGCTTAAAAACTAAAAATATGAATCATATATTAGATCAGATACAGCAGATCATGATTTCGAACACAACATAAACACAAAAGTGCACATCTGGCCCTTAAAAGCTCCATGATTTGGCCACGAATAAGAAACACACTTTACGCAGTATGTGAACGCAGACGCTGATTCACAGTAACATCGTGACACATGATTACAATTTAAAAGAACTGTAGTATAATTTTAGATTTATTCCTGTGATTAATGCTACATTTTTGAGCATCATTTCTGCAGTTTTCAGTGTCACATGATCCTTCAGAAATCATGCCAATATGTGAAAATATGAATTATACGCAAATAGAAGAGTCATTTTAAATTGTAATAGTGTTTAGATACAATAATACTGTTTGGTATTTTTGATTAAATAAATGCAGTTCCAAAAACTAAAAAAATATTGATTGTTCCAATATTGGATTGTATATTGTGCAGTATGTGTATGTATGTGTGTGTGTATATATATATATATATATATATACACACACATACATATATATATATATATATATATATATATATATACACACACATACATACATATATATATATATATATATATATATATATATATATATATATATATATATATATATACACACACACATACATACATACATATATATATATATATATATATATATATATATATACACACATACATACATATATATATATATATATATATATATATATATATACACACATACATATATATATATATATATATATATATATATATATATATATATATATATGTGTATATATATATATATATATATTTTTTTTTTTTTTAAATAAATTTTTTTTTTTAAATATATATATATATATTTTTTTATATATAATAAATACATGTATATAAATGTGTGCGTATATATATATATATATATATATATATATATATATATATATACGCACACATTTATATACATGTATTTATTATATATATATATATTTATTATATGTAAAAAAAAATATATATATATATATATAAAAAAAAAAAAAAAATATATATATATATATATATATATATATATATATATAAATAAAACGGTCATTGATTATTTCAGGAAATCTTAACTTACGACTGACATGAAGTCTGTGAAGCTACAAGCATCTGCGTTCACGTACTGGCGTGAAGTGTAACGTAACTCTCCACAGACGGACTTTTGCAGCACCATCCCAGAGTAAATCCTGAGCTCCTCAAATCCCACCCGACTCAAAAACACAAGGAGTAAATGATGGAGAAGGAAGGCCACACGTCTCAGGTCCAGCTACACGAGGGAATCGGGATGCATCTGCTTCCTCAGACCGGGACGAAAGTTCATGCTCGCGGTTCACAGAGCGTGACTGTGACGCCCTCCCCGATCCAGCAGGCCGGCAGCAGGGCTTGTGAGAAGGCGCAGTGGAAGGCGTGCAGCCGGACCTGTCCCTCGCCGTAGTAGGTGAGCGTCCCGGCCTCGTAGTCCAGAAGCATGCCGATGCGCAGCGGGCGCGCGTTCACCTGCAGCTGCGCCGCCACCGCCTCCTTGCAGCCGGCGTGCCACGCGCTCAGCTGCCGCTCGTCCAGCTGCAGGCTCCACGACAGCTCGTTCATGCCCACCATGCAGCGCTTGCCCTTCTCTTTGCGCGGTATGTTGGGGTACGTCACGCCCACGTACGCCCAGGGTTTGGACAACTCCAGCTCCCAGTAGTGCTGCCCGCGGGTGAAGCTCTGGAAGCACAGCACCTGCCAGGTGTGGTCGAAGCGGGACTCGTCGGCCGGGACGGGGCGAGGCCCGGAGGTCAGGTGCTCCGCCCGCCGGTTGCTCTGCGAAAGCCGTAAGTGAGCGTTGGCGGTGCGAGGGTCAAAGGTCAGGTTGCAGCGGTCTGGGTGAGGAGAAGAACTATGTATGAGACTGAAAACACACGACTATCACACGTATGAGAGGATGCGAGCGTACATGCGTTCAGCCCCTCCCGCTCCGCCGGATAGGATGGAGTTGCAGGACTGGGAACGACGGCCAGAACCGGCCTCTTGTCCTGAGGAGAGCCTTCGGGAGAGACGACGACCATCAGATTAAGATAAAAACAGGATTAGTTTCATTGCAACTGGTTAACTTTATACATTGGAAATCAACTACAATTATTGTGATATAATTTAGATTTGTGCTTTGTTTTTTTCTTCCATTTATGGGTAGTTTTTATCTAAAACGGATTATATGTTGCAAAAGTATATTAAATAGTATATTAATAATAATATTAATATTAAGAAATGTTAAATAATAAATTAAGAAAATGTAAAACTTATTCAACAGATATAGATTGAACACTGTTATATATTTATTAAACTTTCATTGCTATGTTGATGAGAGTTTTAATAAGATAAACCTTTATTCGTCCCATAATGGGGAAATTTCTCTGTTCCAGCAGCAATTTTACATTGTTATAAATATAAATAATATACAGCATAATATATATAAAAAAAAAAAAATCAATGATTACAGAGTAGTGATATATATATATATATATATATATATATATATATATATATATATATATATATATATATATATATATATAAATATAAAAAAATTTATTATCATTAATAAATTATTAATATTAAATTAACTAGCTATAGGATTGTCATTGATTACAGAGTAGTGATTATATATATATATATATATATATAATTTTATTATCATTAATAAATTATTAATATTCAATTAATTAACTAGTTATAGGATTATCATTATTTCTGAAAAAATTTTTTTTGTAGTTTAATCATCACATTTTCATTTAAAAAAAGTGTAATAGCATTATTTAGATTTACATTCATGCATTTATCAGACACTTTTATCATCGCATTCAAGAAACGCATTTACATTATAATCAGTTCTTCCTTTCCCTGGGAATCAAACCCTGACCTTGATGTTGCAAGCGCTGCACTCTACTGTTTGAGCTACAGGAAAGCCCGAAGGTGTAAAAATATGAAATGTAAAAAAAAAAAAAAAAGTTAGATAATAGAATATACATTCATGTTTGTGGATATCGAGTTTGCTTGCTACTAAACACCTCAAACTGATATATTTGAAAGATTAGATGCAAACTTTCTGGCCAATCCAGCGATTGCTTTTGTATCAAATACGTCAAATTCACTGGCTGCATGATGATCCCGACTCACCCTCTTTATCCTGTCCCGTGGACACCTGCGCGGCTCGCTCCAGATCCTCACACACCAGCTTGGACACGCGGGACAGGACGTCAGTGACGGGCGTCAGCTTCTCCTGAACGCTCACGTGCACATCCACAGGAACGTCAGTGAAGCGCGGGACCTCGATGAACCGGGAGTCCTGCACACAAACACACACCCGTGAAAACCATCGGCAACACACCGCAACGCTTCAGTTTCACTTTCCTGAAGCTCAAACAGCAGAGAGTGGTCAAGGTCATGGATTTGATTCCCAAGGTCATGACTGCTTTGGATAAAAGCGTCTGACAAATGCAGAAATGTAAAGGTATTAACTAACTGCTTATTATTTATATTTACATTTACATGTATGCATTTGTCAGACGCTTTTATCCAAAGCATTCATGACCTTGGGAATCAAATCCATGACCTTGACCACTCTCTGCCGTTATCATGCATATTACTAGGATATTGTTTATTAGTACTTATAAAGCACATATTAGTGCCTCTTTCTGCACGATATTCTACATCCTTAATTTTTCCCAACACCTAAAATGATCAACTACGTTACGAACGATTAATAAGCAGAAATTATTGAGGCAAAAGTCGTAGTTAATAGTGAGAATTTGACCCTAAATTGTGACCAACAAAATATAGAAAATATTTAATGATAATTTAGGCAAAAGTCGTAGTTAATAGTGAGAATTTGACCCTAAAGTGTGACCAACAAAATATAGAAAATATTTAATGATAATTTGGGCAAAAGTCGTAGTTAATAGTGAGAGTTTGACCCTAAAGTGACCCAATAAATAAAATGAAATAAATAAATAAATAAAAATATGATTATAAAATAATGATATTTTCCCCAACCAAATGTCGACAGAAAAGTAAATGTGGCCGTTTATTACTATTATTTTTTAAATGATTTCTGATGAATTGAGCGCAACCTTGATGAGCTGGCATGAGGGGAGGGCACACAGGCTGCTGATCTCCTCCTGCAGCGCCACCAGCTGCATGGTCCTCTCCTCCAGCGCCGCCAGCCTCTCCTCCGCCTGCAACACCGTCACTTCCTGCTGCTGATCCAGGAACAGCCCGCTCACTTCCTGCTTCTCTGACAACACCTTTATCAGCTGCGAGAACTTGCTGTTGACCCAGTGGGACGTCTGCTGCAGCGACACCTGACGCACAACAACCATCAGTACACATCCTTCATCTCTTCTCTGCTAATGCATGTGCGTTTATTGCCTTTTTGTCATTATTTTCATCACTCTAACTTCTCCTTACATGCATTTAAAATGCAAAAGTGGGAATAAGACTTGAGAGTTCAATATACATTTAAATACAGAATTAAATGTAGGGCACTGAATACTTTAAGGTCATTTTGTGTTGCGTTTCAGTCCTTATTTGACATCGTCTGCTTTCATTAAATGTGAATATATATATATATATATGAATATATGCGAATACTGAAAAACATCCTTTGTTGTTCATTGAAGGAACATTTTTCTCACATTTTACAATAAGGTTCTGTTAGATAACGTTAATTATTGCATTAACTAACAATCAGAGTTGCAGCATTATTTACTTATTAATATTTTAATAATATAATGATTAATGTATTATCTTTTATATTCATTATTTTACAATTTATTATTCTTTAAAAAATATAATATAATAATATAAAAAATATTTTATTTACTATATATATATATATATATATACTTAATATAACATATTAATAATATGATAATAAATGCATTATCTTCTATATTAGTTATTTTACAACGTATTGTTCTTTAAAAACGCTTGTTAATAAAACAAATTATTATATTATATATAACATTATTAAAACTATTATATTATTTTACAATGTATTGTTCTTTAAAAACGCTTGTTAATAATACAAATTATTATGTATATATAATATATTATTATAACTATTATTATATTATTTTACAATGTATTGTTCTTTAAAACGCTTGTTAATAATACAAATTATTATACTATATATAATATATTATTATAACTATTATATTATTTTACAATGTATTGTTCTTTAAAACGCTTGTTAATAATACAAATTATTATACTATATATAATATATTATTATAACTATTATATTATTTTACAATGTATTGTTCTTTAAAACGCTTGTTAATAATACAAATTATTATATATAACATTATTATAACTATAATATTATTTTACAATGTATTGTTCTTTAAAAACGGTTATTAATAATACAAATTATTATATTATATATAATATATTATTATAACTATTATATTATTTTACAATGTATTGTTCGTTAAAACGCTTGTTAATAATACAAATTATTATATTATATATAATATATTATTATAACTATTATATTATTTTACAATGTATTGTTCTTTAAAACGCTTGTTAATAATACAAATTATTATACTATATATAATATATTATTATAACTATTATATTATTTTACAATGTATTGTTCTTTAAAACGCTTGTTAATAATACAAATTATTATATATAACATTATTATAACTATAATATTATATTATTTTACAATGTAGTTCTTTAAAAACGCTTATTAATAATACAAATTATTATATTATTATAACTATTATATTATATTACTACTAAATCCTTAGAAGTACAGGAAACACTTTACAATATGGTTTCATTGGTTCACATAAACTAAAGAGTTTAATAATCCGTGTTAGTATCAATACTGATGCATTATTAAAAAAGTCGTATTTGTTAACATTAATGAACTAACAATGTATGACTGTATTTAAATGAAATAACATTAAATAACCATGAATGATACATTTGTTACAGTATTTATGAATCTTTAATGTTGGATATTAATGTTAAAACATGAGACCTTATAAAAGTTTTACCAAAGTATTTGTCATTGTTAATAGTTATTGACATCATCACACGGGACGGGACTGATGTGAGAAAGAGAGGATGAAGACGTCTTGCCTTGGCTTTCTCCATGTTTTCCTTGAGCTCCAGACGGTTCCTCTCAGTGGCTTCCTGGAGCTTCTTGATCTCCGCACTCTTTTTCTTTAGTCCCGCCTGAACACCGAAAGACAAATGTGCTAAAATATTAATGTCCACTCAAATACAAGGTACAAACATCTTCATACGATCTCCTCAAATGTTCAGCAACAACAAACACATGAAACGGATTGAATCTCACAAAACCTGAATATCACAATATTGCTCTCTAAACTTAAAGAAAGAAAGAAAACACATATTTTACTAAAGGAAAATATAGCATTGTGATTATTAGTGAAGCTTAAGAATTAACAGAGATGGATGATAGAAGGATGGATGGATGGATGGATAGATGGATGGATAAGATGGGTGGATATATAGATAGATGGACGATAGAAGGATGGATGGATGATAGATGGGTGGATATATAGATAGATGGACGATAGAAGGATGGATGGATGATAGATGGGTGGATATATAGATAGATGGACGATAGAAGGATGGATGGATAAGATGGGTGGATATATAGATAGATGGACGATAGAAGGATGGATGGATGATAGATGGGTGGATATATAGATAGATGGACGATAGAAGGATGGATGGATGATAGATGGGTGGATATATAGATAGATGGACGATAGAAGGATGGATGGATGGATAAGATGGGTGGATATATAGATAGATGGACGATAGAAGGATGGATGGATGGATAAGATGGGTGGATATATAGATAGATGGACGATAGAAGGATGGATGGATAGATGGGTGGATATATAGATAGATGGACGATAGAAGGATGGATGGATGGATAAGATGGGTGGATATATAGATAGATGGACGATAGAAGGATGGATGGATGGATAGATGGGTGGATATATAGATAGATGGACGATAGAAGGATGGATGGATGGATAAGATGGGTGGATATATAGATAGATGGACGATAGAAGGATGGATGGATAGATGGGTGGATATATAGATAGATGGACGATAGAAGGATGGATGGATAGATGGGTGGATATATAGATAGATGGACGATAGAAGGATGGATGGATGGATAAGATGGGTGGATATATAGATAGATGGACGATAGAAGGATGGATGGATGGATAGATGGGTGGATATATAGATAGATGGACGATAGAAGGATGGATGGATGGATAAGATGGGTGGATATATAGATAGATGGACGATAGAAGGATGGATGATGGATTGATGGATGATAGGATGGATGGATGATAGATGGGTGGATATATAGATAGATGGACGATAGAAGGATGGATGGATGATAGATGGGTGGATATATAGATAGATGGACGATAGAAGGATGGATGGATGGATAAGATGGGTGGATATATAGATAGATGGACGATAGAAGGATGGATGGATGATAGATGGGTGGATATATAGATAGATGGACGATAGAAGGATGGATGGATGGATAGATGGGTGGATATATAGATAGATGGACGATAGAAGGATGGATGGATGGATAGATGGGTGGATATATAGATAGATGGACGATAGAAGGATGGATGGATGGATAAGATGGGTGGATATATAGATAGATGGACGATAGAAGGATGGATGGATGGATTGATTGATTGATGGATGATAGGATGGATGGATGATAGATGGGTGGATATATAGATAGATGGACGATAGAAGGATGGATGGATGATAGATGGGTGGATATATAGATAGATGGACGATAGAAGGATGGATGGATGATAGATGGGTGGATATATAGATAGATGGACGATAGAAGGATGGATGGATGGATAAGATGGGTGGATATATAGATAGATGGACGATAGAAGGATGGATGGATAGATGGGTGGATATATAGATAGATGGACGATAGAAGGATGGATGGATGGATAAGATGGGTGGATATATAGATAGATGGACGATAGAAGGATGGATGGATGGATAGATGGGTGGATATATAGATAGATGGACGATAGAAGGATGGATGGATGGATAAGATGGGTGGATATATAGATAGATGGACGATAGAAGGATGGATGGATGGATAGATGGGTGGATATATAGATAGATGGACGATAGAAGGATGGATGGATGGATAGATGGGTGGATATATAGATAGATGGACGATAGAAGGATGGATGGATGGATAAGATGGGTGGATATATAGATAGATGGATGATAGAAGGATGGATGGATGGATAGATGGGTGGATATATAGATAGATGGACGATAGAAGGATGGATGGATGGATAAGATGGGTGGATATATAGATAGATGGACGATAGAAGGATGGATGGATGATAGATGGGTGGATATATAGATAGATGGACGATAGAAGGATGGATGGATGATAGATGGGTGGATATATAGATAGATGGACGATAGAAGGATGGATGGATGGATAAGATGGGTGGATATATAGATAGATGGACGATAGAAGGATGGATGGATAGATGGGTGGATATATAGATAGATGGACGATAGAAGGATGGATGGATGGATAAGATGGGTGGATATATAGATAGATGGACGATAGAAGGATGGATGGATGGATAGATGGATGATAGAAGGATGGATGGATGGATAGATGGGTGGATATATAGATAGATGGACGATAGAAGGATGGATGGATGGATAGATGGGTGGATATATAGATAGATGGATGATAGAAGGATGGATGGATGGATAGATGGGTGGATATATAGATAGATGGACGATAGAAGGATGGATGGATGGATAAGATGGGTGGATATATAGATAGATGGACGATAGAAGGATGGATGGATGGATAGATGGGTGGATATATAGATAGATGGACGATAGAAGGATGGATGGATGGATAAGATGGGTGGATATATAGATAGATGGACGATAGAAGGATGGATGGATGGATAGATGGGTGGATATATAGATAGATGGACGATAGAAGGATGGATGGATGGATAGATGGGTGGATATATAGATAGATGGACGATAGAAGGATGGATGGATGGATAAGATGGGTGGATATATAGATAGATGGATGATAGAAGGATGGATGGATGGATAGATGGGTGGATATATAGATAGATGGACGATAGAAGGATGGATGGATGGATAAGATGGGTGGATATATAGATAGATGGACGATAGAAGGATGGATGGATGGATGGATAGATGGGTGGATATATAGATAGATGGACGATAGAAGGATGGATGGATGGATAAGATGGGTGGATATATAGATAGATGGACGATAGAAGGATGGATGGATGGATAGATGGGTGGATATATAGATAGATGGACGATAGAAGGATGGATGGATGGATAAGATGGGTGGATATATAGATAGATGGACGATAGAAGGATGGATGGATGGATAAGATGGGTGGATATATAGATAGATGGACGATAGAAGGATGGATGGATGGATAAGATGGGTGGATATATAGATAGATGGACGATAGAAGGATGGATGGATGGATAGATGGGTGGATATATAGATAGATGGACGATAGAAGGATGGATGGATGGATAAGATGGGTGGATATATAGATAGATGGACGATAGAAGGATGGATGGATGGATAAGATGGGTGGATAGATAGATAGATGGACGATAGAAGGATGGATGGATGGATGGATAGATGGGTGGATATATAGATAGATGGACGATAGAAGGATGGATGGATGGATAAGATGGGTGGATATATAGATAGATGGACGATAGAAGGATGGATGGATGGATAGATGGGTGGATATATAGATAGATGGACGATAGAAGGATGGATGGATAGCTAGATAGATGATAGAAGGATAGATAGAAAGATGATAGAAGGAAGGATGGATAGATGGGTGGATGGAAGGATAGATAGATAGATAGATAGATAGATAGATAGATAGATAGATAGATAGATGATAGGACAGATGGATGGATAGATGTATGGATGGATGATAGAATGGATAGATGGAAGGATGATAGATGGATGAATGGATAGATAGATAGATGGATGAATGATAGAATGATGGATGGATGGATGGATAGAATGGATAGATGGAAGGATGATAGATGGATGAATGGATAGATAGATAGATAGATAGATAGATAGATAGATAGATAGATAGATAGATAGATGATAGGACAGATGGATGGATAGATGTATGGATGGATGATAGAATGGATAGATGGAAGGATGATAGATGGATGAATGGATAGATAGATAGATAGATAGATGGATGGATGAATGATAGAATGATGGATGGATGGATGGATATATAGAATGGATAGATGGAAGGATGATAGATGGATGAATGGATAGATGGAAGGATGATAGATGGATGAATGGATAGATGGAAGGATGATAGATGGATGAATGGATAGATAGATAGATGGATAGATAGATGGATGGATGAATGATAGAATGATGGATGGATGGATAGTATGGATGGATGATGGATGGATGGATAGAATGGATGGATGATAGAATGATGTATGGATGGATGGATAGATAGATAGAATGGATGGATGTATATCATTGTTCATATTGTAGTTTAACTGTTTTTAGTTTTTTATTATATATAATGTAGAACTAAAATTGAATCATTAGTTTCACCCTGAATGATTGTAACTCAGAACATGATGCAGTTCTACTGAAGTGGATGAGTATTTGTGTGCTGCACCTCTCTGTTCCTCCGCTCATCCTCCACCAGCATGATAGATGGATAGATGATAGGAGGATGGATGGATGGATATATAGATAGATAGATAATAGATTTGTGTGCTGCACCTCTCTGTTCCTCCGCTCGTCCTCCAGCAGGACGGTGTCGTGTCCCCTGCACTGGATCACGCTGCACTCGTAGCAGACGCACATGCAGTCGCTCCTGCAGTAGATGACCAGAGGCTTGAGGTGTTGCTCGCACACGTGCTCCGGATCCGTGTGGACCGAGGCTCCGCCGCTCCCGCCGCTCCGGGCCGGACCGTGAGCCACCTCCGATAACAGCGACAGCGACACGTTGCGGTTCAGCGGAGGCTTTGTGTCGAAGGTCTTCTGGCAGTTGGGGCAGTGGAAGTCTCGGTCCTTGGCCTCCCAGAAGGTGGAGATGCAGGCCTTGCAGAAGGTGTGTCCGCACGGGATGGTGACCGGGAGCCGGAACGACTCCAGGCAGATCGGGCACTGCATGTGATCCTCCATCAGCAACCTGAACAACCGGAGAGATCCACACTAATGAAGCAACAACACTCACACACACTCAGAGAAACACTGACACAGAGAATCAGAGATGGATGGATGGATGGAGAGATAGATGGACAGACAGTGATTGATAGAGAGAGAGCGATAAGATGGATAGATAGAGAGAGAGAGATGGATGGATAGATAGAGAGAGAGACAGAGATAGATAGAAGGATCGAGAGAGAGAGAGAGAGAGAGAGAGATGGACAGACAGTGATAGATAGAGAGAGAGCGATAAGATGGATAGATAGATAGATAGATAGATAGATAGATAGATAGATAGATAGAGAGAGAGAGAGATGGATGGATAGATAGAAAGCAATAGATAGATAGAGAGAGACAGAGATGGATAGAAGGATCGAGAGAGAGATAGAGAGATGGACAGACAGACAGTGATAGATAGATAGCTAGAGAGAGATGGATGGACAGACAGAGAAAAAGATGGATAGATGAACAGATGATAGATGGATGGATGGATAGACAGATAGATAGAGAGAGAGATGGATGGACAGACAGAGAAAAAGATGGATAGATGGACAGACAGTGATTGATAGATAGATAGATAGATAGATAGATAGAGAGAGATGGATGGACAGACAGAGATAAAGATGGACAGATGAAAGATGATAGATGGATGGATAGATAGAGAGATGGACAGACAGTGATAGATAGATAGAGAGAGAGAGAGAGAGAGAGAGAGAGAGAGATGGATGGACAGACAGAGATAAAGATGGATAGATGGACAGATGAATAGATGATAGATGGATGGATAGATGGACAGACAGTGATAGATAGATAGATAGATAGATAGAGAGAGAGAGAGATGGATGGACAGACAGAGATAAAGATGGACAGATGAAAGATGATAGATGGATGGATAGATAGATGGATGGATGGATGGATAGAGAGATGGACAGACAGTGATAGATAGATAGATAGATAGATAGATAGATAGAGAGAGAGAGAGATGGATGGACAGACAGAGATAAAGATGGACAGATGAAAGATGATAGATGGATGGATAGATAGAGAGATGGACAGACAGTGATAGATAGATAGAGAGAGAGAGAGAGAGAGAGAGAGAGAGAGATGGATGGACAGACAGAGATAAAGATGGATAGATGGACAGATGAATAGATGATAGATGGATGGATAGATGGACAGACAGTGATAGATAGATAGATAGATAGATAGAGAGAGAGAGAGATGGATGGACAGACAGAGATAAAGATGGACAGATGAAAGATGATAGATGGATGGATAGATAGATGGATGGATGGATGGATAGAGAGATGGACAGACAGTGATAGATAGATAGATAGATAGAGAGAGAGAGAGATGGATGGACAGACAGAGATAAAGATGGACAGATGAAAGATGATAGATGGATGGATAGATAGAGAGATGGACAGACAGTGATAGATAGATAGAGAGAGAGAGAGAGAGAGAGAGAGAGATGGATGGACAGACAGAGATAAAGATGGATAGATGGACAGATGAATAGATGATAGATGGATAGATAGATGGACAGACAGTGATAGATAGATAGATAGATAGATAGAGAGAGAGAGAGATGGATGGACAGACAGAGATAAAGATGGACAGATGAAAGATGATAGATGGATGGATAGATAGATGGATGGATGGATGGATAGAGAGATGGACAGACAGTGATAGATAGATAGATAGATAGATAGATAGATAGATAGATAGAGAGAGAGAGAGATGGATGGACAGACAGAGATAAAGATGGACAGATGAAAGATGATAGATGGATGGATAGATAGAGAGATGGACAGACAGTGATAGATAGATAGAGAGAGAGAGAGAGAGAGAGAGATGGATGGATGGACAGACAGAGATAAAGATGGACAGATGAATAGATGGATGGATGGATGGATAGATAGATAAATAGGACAGACAGCGATACAGATGGATGGATAGAATGGAAGGATGTATATCAGTGTTCATGCTGTAGTTTAACTGTTATTTATAATGTATAACTGAATAAAATACATCTGACTGATGAATAGTCATAATGAACTGTTATCATGTGAATGAATGCGCTGGAAACATGGAGACAGTAAATAAACACGCTTCGCCGGATCCCACACTCCCAGTAAACAACATCTATCATTAAAGCAGAAGTTTGATTGGAGCTTTTCCGCGAAACTCACGGGATTGTTCTCTCATCAGACGCGAAGAAACGCGGATCCCGGGTCCTGCGCGCTCTCGAGTCCTCACGGGCGCGACGCTATGACGTGTGCGCACAGACGAGATGACGAGTGCGCACGTTGGGTCGCGTTGCTTGTGTGTGACGTCACTCGGGTCATGATGGCGCTGCGCGGGACGGCGCGTGTTCTGCGGGCGGCGGTGGACGCGGGGCTGAAGCGTCACGCGAGGGGTTTCCGGTGCACCGGTGAGGATAAACATCAACATGTGCAGTTAGTGTGTGTGTGTGTGTGTCTGTCCGTCTCTGTCCGTCGTCTCTTCTCTCTCTCTCTCTCTCTGTGTGTGTGTGTGTGTGTGTGTGTCTCTCTCTCTCTCTCTCTCTCTCTCTCTCTCTCTCTCTCTCTCTCTCTCTCTCTCTCTCTCTCTCTCTCTCTCTCTGTCTGTCTGTCTGTCTGTCTGTCTGAGTGAGTGAGAGAGCTCCTGAATGACCTTTACTTTAACACTTCAGTCTGACCTTTCTGTCCTTTTATATATTTTTCTGAATCACTTTACAGTGACTGCCTGCTTGAGATGTGCTCTCAATTCAAATTTTATTATTAAAACATTTATATAATAATAATAATTATTATTATTGTCAATAATAAATATATTAAATAAAATATTTATTATTGTTTTTATAATTATAATTTGTATTGTTTTTTCTGCTTATTATTTTATATTATTAATAATAATATTGTTGTAATATATTAGCAAAATGCGTTGCATTTCAATAAAATGGAAAAAAAATTTTTTAGTAATTTTTATTGTCATTACATGTGTTTGTATAGTTATGAGTGTGTTGCTGTGCTGCAGCTGCTGTGTGTCGCTGGTCGGCTGCTCTCGGCCCGAAGCCCAACGAGGACATCGACGTCACTCGGCTGGACGCTCTGGAGAAGTACCGCAGTTACCCTCGTTACGTGCGAGCCGCGGAGGAGGCCGAGCGCAGGGATGTGTGGTGGAAGACCTACAGGAAATACAGAGAGAGCGAGAAAGATGGAGGCAAGAGTTATAAACACACACACACACACACACACACATTAAACCTGAGCTCAGTGGGAGCCACAGCTTCCAGTTTTAAAGGTCTCGGACTAAGAGGACTCAGAAACATGCGCAGTTAATAATCAGCTGTGTGTGTGTGTGTGTGTGTGTGTGTGTGAACACTACATTACAACATTACTATGGAATTAGATTTGAGCCAATAAAACTGAACGAAATATTTGTAAAAACTAACAAAAATACTCAATTTGGATTGACGGCTCCTTGAACCGGAAGTAGTTGATGCTTCAATGACGCGAATTATACAATATACAAACACACACGCAAATAATAATAGTTTATTATAGAATACTAATAGACTCGAGAAACGTCACCAGGAGCGGCAAAAAGCTTTAACATCCTCCTCGCAGCCTGAGGTGAGTTTAATACAGTTTTATTCCGGTTCTGTATGAAAGTTATGTCTATGTTTAGCATTGTGAGAGAAGATCAGGTCACATTGGTCTTCACGATTCCTCATAAATCATTCTGATTTGCGGCTCAAGAAACTTTTCAGATTATTGTTTGTGTTGAAAATGAATCAACAAACATTTGCTTAACATTGTTGCTATACTTCATAATTCTTTAAACAGAGAGTTCAAGGAAGAGCATTTATGAAACGCATTTATTAAAGCACTTTTTTATAACATTATAAATGTCAAATTCGCGTCATTGAAGCATCAACTACTTCCGGTTCAAGGAGCCGTCAATCCAAATGTCACTAGCCAATGAGAGCGATCCGTTGTTAAGCCCCGCCCACCCGGTAGGTTTGAGTCAGAAAGACGAACGTAAATTTGAGAATCGTAAACGAAAACTCTGGCAGCGCATTCATAAAACAGTCAGCGAAACCGCAGTTTAGGGCACTGTCAACAAAGAATGCAGTTTATTTGAAGACAATGTTAATTTTTTTGTGCTGAGGTTAGTTTTTTTTCATTCGCAGAATGTATTTTTGTTCGTTTTCACAAATTTCGTTCAGTTTTATAGGCTCAAATCTAATTCCATACATTACCTGTTGAAATACTGTAATCTGAAATGTATGTGTGTGGTTTTGTTCGTCATTGTTTTTGTGAGCAGCCGTTGCGCCGGTCGACATCGGCCTCCCGTATCAGCGTCCCTCCAGAAAGACAGAGGTGAAGGAGAGGAAGAAGGTCATGCAGGAGAACAAACAGAACCCAGAGATGGAGAGAGAAAACCGGCTACGAACATGTGAGTGAAGCAGAGCGATGCAAAATTACATTCATGCATTTATCAGACGCTTTTATCCAGACGCATTCAAGAAACACATTGATTCTAATCGGTTCTTGCTTTCCCTGGGAATCGAACCCATGACCTTGGTGTTGCAAGCGCTGCTCTCTACTGTTTGAGACACAGGAAATCTTCACACAGTAATTAAAAGTTAAGAGTTAAGTGTATTTTATTAAGTATCTTGAGGTTCAAGATTAAATCAGTGACCTCTTAACAGCAAGGTCATTGCCTAAGAGTTATAGAGTCTGACTGCTAACCCGAAGGTTGCGGGTTCGAGTCTGCGGCTGGAAATAACTGATGGGTCATGATCATGTGACTTACTGTCATTCACAAATCCATATATAATATTATATTTATATATAATTAATATAATTTTTTCTATTTATATCCATATAAATATTTTTCAGGGTTTTGACATTTCAAAATAATCCATTTGAATCAGAAACTGATAAAAATATGCATTTCACTTGTTTTTATTGTGATGTTTTATGCACATTTTTCAACCGAGCAAATTCTCATTACTGCTTTTTATTTTAATTAAATGAAGCATAAATTACTGTCAGTATAAACGCTTACAGAGGCTTCCCTTCCTTCCACGTCACTTATCCGTCATTTCATGTTACCCTTTTTTTATCTTGCATCTTCCAGTTCGCATTTCCCTGGAGCGAGTGAAGACGGAGTGGGAGAAGACGAACGGACCTTTCCACATCCGGAGGCTTGCCGAGCACTACCGGATCTACCAGGACCTGTTTCCCATGGCGTATTTCGTTCCGCGGGTCATGCTGCACGTGGCTTACGGAGAGGACGCCGCCGCGCTCGTGCGTTTCGGGAATCACTTAACGCCGACTCAGGTGAGGCTCAGAATCATCAAAGACTTTCTGTGTGAAATGCAGGAAAAACCGGCTTTGATTTCCACTGTTGGCATGAAATCCACAGGCGGCACAAACTCCTCAGATCCGTTTCCAGGCAGAAGAGAATTCCCTCTGGACGCTGCTGTTAACCAGCCCAGGTACATCCGCATCCAACACATGCTGATCGAATCATATCTATAGTTCATAATCTATTTAATGCCCTGCATTTCACGCCATGTGTCCAAATAAATGTTTTGATCAAAGTTACAGCAATAACAGTAATATTGTAAAATATTATTTACCATCTAATATAACTGTTTTCTATGTGAATATATAGTAGTGTCATTTATTCCTGTGATTAAATCTGAATTTATTAGATGATAAATACAGTAAAAGAGTGTAATATTATATCAGTGTAAAACAGCTGTTTTCTATGTGAATATATAGTAAAGTGTCATTTATTCCTGTGATTAAAGCTGAATTTATTAGATGATAAATACAGTAAAACAGTGTAATATTATATCAGTGTAAAACAGCTGTTTTCTATGTGAATATATAGTAAAGTGTCATTTATTCCTGTGATTAAAGCTGAATTTATTAGATGATAAATACAGTAAAACAGTGTAATATTATATCAGTGTAAAATAGCTGTTTTCTATGTGAATATATAGTAAAGTGTCATTTATTCCTGTGATTAAATCTGAATTTATTAGATGATAAATACAGTAAAAGAGTGTAATATTATATCAGTGTAAAACAGCTGTTTTCTATGTGAATATATAGTAAAGTGTCATTTATTCCTGTGATTAAAGCTGAATTTATTAGATGATAAATACAGTAAAACAGTGTAATATTATATCAGTGTAAAACAGCTGTTTTCTATGTGAATATATAGTAAAGTGTCTTTTATTCCTGTGATTAAAGCTGAATTTATTAGATGATAAATACAGTAAAACAGTGTAATATTATATCAATGTAAAACAGCTGTTTTCTATGTGAATATATAGTAAAGTGTCATTTATTCCTGTGATTAAAGCTGAATTTATTAGATGATAAATACAGTAAAACAGTGTAATATTATATCAGTGTAAAACAGCTGTTTTCTATGTGAATATATAGTAGTGTCATTTATTCCTGTGATTAAAGCTGAATTTATTAGATGATAAATACAGTAAAACAGTGTAATATTATATCAGTGTAAAACAGCTGTTTTCTATGTGAATATATAGTAAAGTGTCATTTATTCTTGTGATTAAAGCTGAATTTATTAGATGATAAATACAGTAAAACAGTGTAATATTATATCAGTGTAAAACAGCTGTTTTCTATGTGAATATATAGTAAAGTGTCATTTATTCCTGTGATTAAAGCTGAATTTTTTAGATGATAAATACAGTAAAACAGTGTAATATTATATCAGTGTAAAATAGCTGTTTTCTATGTGAATATATAGTAAAGTGTCATTTATTCCTGTGATTAAAGCTGAATTTATTAGATGATAAATACAGTAAAACAGTGTAATATTATATCAGTGTAAAACAGCTGTTTTCTATGTGAATATATAGTAAAGTGTCATTTATTCTTGTGATTAAAGCTGAATTTATTAGATGATAAATACAGTAAAACAGTGTAATATTATATCAGTGTAAAACAGCTGTTTTCTATGTGAATATATAGTAAAGTGTCATTTATTCCTGTGATTAAAGCTGAATTTATTAGATGATAAATACAGTAAAACAGTGTAATATTATATCAGTGTAAAACAGCTGTTTTCTATGTGAATGTATAGTAAAGTGTCATTTATTCCTGTGATTAAAGCTGAATTTATTAGATGATAAATACAGTAAAACAGTGTAATATTATATCAGTGTAAAACAGCTGTTTTCTATGTGAATATATAGTAAAGTGTCATTTATTCCTGTGATTAAAGCTGAATTTATTAGATGATAAATACAGTAAAACAGTGTAATATTATATCAGTGTAAAACAGCTGTTTTCTATGTGAATATATAGTAAAGTGTCATTTATTCCTGTGATTAAAGCTGAATTTATTAGATGATAAATACAGTAAAACAGTGTAATATTATATCAGTGTAAAACAGCTGTTTTCTATGTGAATGTATAGTAAAGTGTCATTTATTCCTGTGATTAAAGCTAAATTTATTAGATGATAAATACAGTAAAACAGTGTAATATTATATCAGTGTAAAACAGCTGTTTTCTATGTGAATATATAGTAAAGTGTCATTTATTCCTGTGATTAAAGCTGAATTTATTAGATGATAAATACAGTAAAACAGTGTAATATTATATCAGTGTAAAACAGCTGTTTTCTATGTGAATATATAGTAAAGTGTCATTTATTCCTGTGATTAACGCTGAATTTATTAGATGATAAATACAGTAAAACAGTGTAATATTATATCAGTGTAAAACAGCTGTTTTCTATGTGAATATATAGTAAAGTGTCATTTATTCCTGTGATTAAAGCTGAATTTATTAGATGATAAATACAGTAAAACAGTGTAATATTATATCAGTGTAAAATAGCTGTTTTCTATGTGAATATATAGTAAAGTGTCATTTATTCCTGTGATTAAAGCTGAATTTATTAGATGATAAATACAGTAAAACAGTGTAATATTATATCAGTGTAAAACAGCTGTTTTCTATGTGAATATATAGTAAAGTGTCATTTATTCCTGTGATTAAAGCTGAATTTATTAGATGATAAATACAGTAAAACAGTGTAATATTATATCAGTGTAAAACAGCTGTTTTCTATGTGAATATATAGTAAAGTGTCATTTATTCCTGTGATTAAAGCTGAATTTATTAGATGATAAATACAGTAAAACAGTGTAATATTATATCAGTGTAAAATAGCTGTTTTCTATGTGAATATATAGTAAAGTGTCATTTATTCCTGTGATTAAAGCTGAATTTTAGCATCATTACTGCAGTCTTCAGTGTCACGTGATCTTCACAAATCATTCTGATATGATGATTTCATGATCAAGAAACATTTATGATCATGTCAAATTGATTTATTTGATACAGTCTTTACTGTCACGTTTAATCAGTTTAATGCGCTCTCGCCGAGTAAAGATATTAATTTGTGGATAAACAATTCATACTGAAGCCTGACATTTGAACTACAATTTGTATTATGTTTCTATATAAACTATAGAATTAAATAATTGTAATTTTTTATAGTCATTTATTTATGTTGTTTTCCTGATATTGAATGATTTTGCTCATTGGACCTGCAGAAATGTCTGGTTATTTAGTGAAATGCCATTTGCCGTTCGTCCACTAGATGGTCCAGTGAGTTAAAGCTGTGTGTGTTTGCAGATGAACACCTCCTGGATGGAGAGCAGGAGTATCTTCATTGGCTAGTGTGAGTCTTGCTTATACTGCAATAATATATAAATATCTCATAATTATTTCAAGATGTCCTGAATAGCAGTGGCCTGATATCAGCGCATCATCTGACCCCAATGTCACCGGTTCCGGTTGGAAAACCCAGACTAATTGTTTGACCTTCCCGTTTGATGTCATTTGTCATCGCAGTGGGAATATCCCTGGCAATGCCGTGACACTGGGAGAAGAGATCTGTCATTACATCAGCCCTTTCCCTGCCAGAGGAACCGGCTTTCACAGATACGTTTACATCCTGTTTAGACAGGAAGCTCCGGTTGACTTCAGCGCTGATCTCCGGCCCTCGCCCTGGTGGGTAATTTACACTCAAATAAGTGTTCAAATAATACATATCAATTCTCCGATTATGAACATGGCTCCAGATTTGAGTAGATTAGCTGTTGCGATAAGAAGAGTTGAGCTTTATGTGTGTTGATCCGACGCATCAGCCGGAAGCTCGGAGCCGTTTCACTCACTCTTATTTAACAGTGAGTGAATTAAGAGCAAATTCAGTATTTGAGCCACATAAAGAGTTCAGTTTTTGTTCAGACCAATGTGAAGATCAACCCGTACTTTCACACAGCAAATATGCAGTGTGTGTGTGTGTGTGTGTGTATATATATATAAATCAAATATACATACACATATATATACACCACTTTCTTAAATTGTTTTTACAAAAAACCTTTATATACACTGATACTTTGTTTTATTGGCCCATTGTTCTGTATATTATTTGAATGACTTAAGATTATTGAAATCCATAAACGCTAATCTTTGTGCAGGTCTTAAAAAGGACCTTGAAATTAATTTGTAAAAACCCTACAGAAACTACAGTTAACAAGTCATTTTGAACAGTTTTATATATATACATATACTGTAATGCCTTGAGATACGAGCAAAATCTGTTCCAGGACGAGCTCGTAACTCGAATTGCTCGTATCTCAAATTATTTGAAAAATAATTGATTAATCTGTTCCGACGCTCTAAAAAACTCCCTTATTAGTGCTTATAACAATGTAAAAAACATGTTTTTAATTGCTATAGAGACACACACACACAATTATCATATATAAAGATTCCCGTGATATAATTAAAACAACATTTTATTTTATGAGTTCTTTGAGACAGACGATACAGTAACGGATAATGGCGACATGTGTGGAGGAGGAGGAGAGAGGGATGTGTTGTGGAATTTTCTAAAATATTAATCAGAGAGTCAAGAGTGGTCAGAAGTAAAGGAAAATATTTTTATTGACTTGTACACGGACTCGTCTTACACACGTCGAGCATGCATGAGAGGAGTGAGGGGCAGTCCCTCAAACCTCCTATATATACCTTAAGGGTTGCACAAAATTTCTATCAAGACAATGCCTAAAAAGGAATGGTCGAGCACGGCTCTAATGCCTATGCTCAGCAAATTACTTTACGTCACACAAACACTTATTTCAGCAAAAAACACATTTCCTAGAATTGAGAATTGTGCAGATGTCATTAACGTAAAAACTTCATACATTTGTTATTTATAACGACAGTTTCCCTGCCCACATAGCACATCTCTGTCTTGACCCCTTATTTATGATGACAGCTCCCCTGCATCACTACCAACACCTTTATCTCGGCCTTTAAACGCTTCCTGTTGAGCAGACAATGCTTGCGCACTTTAACTGTCCGAGACACACACACACGTACACACAGTACTCGGCACACAGAGCCTCTACAACAAACATTAGCATTCAGTGGTCTTCAAACATTTCCTGTTGAGTGAACAACTGCTTGCACTTTTGAACTGTCATGAGAGACACAAATAAACTTCTGCCTACAGAGTTACTTCAGTAAGCATAAGTAAATTTCCATTAAGCATATTGTAATTTGCAAATTTCCATTACAGATGACGTAGATTATAATGCCAACACAATACGGAAGTGTAGTGTTTCTTCCCGTGTTGTGTATTGTATAGACTCAGAAGCTCATATTTATTATTATTGAACACTCATAACTCGTGCTGCTCCCAGCTTAATACTCCTGAATCACTCGTCGCCCCCGGTAACCCCGCTGTAAAACCAAGCTGCCTCTAGTGGAGATCATATGCAATTACCCATAAATGAGGTGCGTGAGCTGCTCCGAGTGCTCAAATAACCTGGTGTCGGTAAGCTGCTCGTATCTCAAATATTTACTCAGATCTCAAAGCGAAAATTAGCTTGAAGGTTTGCTCGTATCTCAAATATTTACTCGCATCTCAAAGCGAAAATTAGCTTGAAGGTTTGCTCGTATCTCAAATATTTACTCGCATCTCAAAGCGAAAATTAGCTTGAAGGTTTGCTCGTATCTCAAATATTTACTCGCATCTCAAAGCGAAAATTAGCTTGAAGGTTTGCTCGTTTCTCAAATATTTACTCGCATCTCAAAGCGAAAATTAGCTTGAAGGTTTGCTCGTTTCTCAAATATTTACTCGCATCTCAAAGCGAAAATTAGCTTGAAGGTTTGCTCGTATCTCAAATATTTACTCGCATCTCAAAGCGAAATTAGCTTGAAGGTTTGCTCGTATCTCAAATATTTACTCGCATCTCACAGCGAAAATTAGCTTGAAGGTTTGCTCGTATCTCAAATATTTACTCGCATCTCAAAGCGAAAATTAGCTTGAAGGTTTGCTCGTATCTCAAATATTTACTCACATCTCAAAGCGAAAATTAGCTTGAAGGTTTGCTCGTATCTCAAATATTTACTCGCATCTCAAAGCGAAAATTAGCTTGAAGGTTTGCTCGTTTCTCAAATATTTACTCGCATCTCAAAGCGAAAATTAGCTTGAAGGTTTGCTCGTTTCTCAAATATTTACTCGCATCTCAAAGCGAAAATTAGCTTGAAGGTTTGCTCGTATCTCAAATATTTACTCGCATCTCAAAGCGAAATTAGCTTGAAGGTTTGCTCGTATCTCAAATATTTACTCGCATCTCACAGCGAAAATTAGCTTGAAGGTTTGCTCGTATCTCAAATATTTACTCGCATCTCAAAGCGAAAATTAGCTTGAAGGTTTGCTCGTATCTCAAATATTTACTCGCATCTCAAAGCGAAAATTAGCTTGAAGGTTTGCTCGTATCTCAAATATTTACTCGCATCTCAAAGCGAAATTAGCTTGAAGGTTTGCTCGTATCTCAAATATTTACTCGCATCTCACAGCGAAAATTAGCTTGAAGGTTTGCTCGTATCTCAAATATTTACTCGCATCTCAAAGCGAAAATTAGCTTGAAGGTTTGCTCGTATCTCAAATATTTACTCGCATCTCAAAGCGAAAATTAGCTTGAAGGTTTGCTCGTATCTCAAATATTTACTCGCATCTCAAAGCGAAAATTAGCTTGAAGGTTTGCTCGTTTCTCAAATATTTACTCGCATCTCAAAGCGAAAATTAGCTTGAAGGTTTGCTCGTTTCTCAAATATTTACTCGCATCTCAAAGCGAAAATTAGCTTGAAGGTTTGCTCGTATCTCAAATATTTACTCGCATCTCAAAGCGAAATTAGCTTGAAGGTTTGCTCGTATCTCAAATATTTACTCGCATCTCACAGCGAAAATTAGCTTGAAGGTTTGCTCGTATCTCAAATATTTACTCGCATCTCAAAGCGAAAATTAGCTTGAAGGTTTGCTCGTATCTCAAATATTTACTCGCATCTCAAAGCGAAAATTAGCTTGAAGGTTTGCTCGTATCTCAAATATTTACTCGCATCTCAAAGCGAAAATTAGCTTGAAGGTTTGCTCGTATCTCGGAATACTCGTATGTCGGGACGCTCGTATCTCAAGGTATTACTGTATATATAATGCAAACTTTAATTTCAATTAGTTGCAAAATTCACTTCTGCATGTTTCTCACATGATCGACACGAGTCCTGATTGGCTGTAACAAACACGCCTGCATTGTCTTGATATCAGATCAAAGGTCGTTGAGTCCGGTGTTCATGAAAGAGTGGGAACCCCGGATAAAAAGAAATGCAAAATGATGTTTTGCATGAAGAGAATGAGCCCTTTAGACATTTTCCTTATTACCGTGTTTTCATGAAAAGCATATCAACCCCCAAAAAACAGATCGTTATTATTTTAGTTATTCTTATTGTGAAATGACCGTAAACATTTTCCAAACAATTCGAAAACGCGACATTGACAACATGAATGTGTTATTTTCCCATAATTAAACTGCTCATAAAACATTCACTATGGGCTTAAGAGTTTAAGTTTAAGACGGACAAGTTTGAGTAGAATTGATGATATATTGATGTTTAATTTTGTTAATGAACAGCAAAAAAAGCTACAGTAAAATGTGCATTTTGGCGGGTGAAATTGGACATTTAAACCATGTATCAGTTCAGAAAAGTAGCAAGTTTAACAAGAATTAGAGTGTAGATTATCTTACGACTCACATAAATGATAGATTATGCGAGTCATAATTACTATGTGTCTGAGATTCGACAAATATGTTAGAAAATAAACAGATGTTCTTGAGAAAAAGACGTGATGTTGTCTTTCTCTCCGTCCTGTTTCCACAGTTATTGTCTGGAGCAGCGCTCTTTCCGAACGCTGGACTTCTACAGGAAGCACCAGGATGCCATCACTCCGGCCGGCCTGGCGTTCTTCCAGTGCCAGTGGGATCCGTCCGTCACTCACACCTTTCACGAGCTGTTAAGTGAGTAATCAACTTCCGTTTATTGTGTTGAAGAGCAGATGCTATTTTTGTCTCACCTTCTTTTTGTGTAAGAAGTGACTAATAGGTTTGGGCAGGTGCTGTTTTTTTAGTGTGCTGGTTTTATCTTCAGCCTGTAATAAGTTCTCACGTGTGCAGAGTAACCAGTTTATGATAAGCAACTTTGGGCTTGTTTTCCATTTTAGTTCTATATTGGTCCGTCGTGGGAACCTTGCGTTTTCTTTGGGGTTACTCCTAAAACGGCACTGATAAGACCACACTTGTATCACTGGATGTCCAGTGAATGTCAGTTGTGTAAGGTAGTAAATTAAATTAGCCAAAATTAAGGCCATTAAAAAGTAATAAACGTCATCTTTTTTTGGGATACATTTTCACTTTGTGTTAAGTGCAGCTCTTTCTTTTTGCGTGGATTTATTTACATGTTGAGAGGAGGACCTGAGCGATGTCACGTGATGTATATCACATATTAGATATCTCATATTTGAGAAGGGGAATATCGGGCAACAAGTTGGTGACTGTTTTGAATAAATAAGAAGCACAAACTTCAGGCGATACGCTTTTGTGGCTGCGTGACAAGCATGACGCGTCGCCATGGAAACAACAAGGGGAAACCTAAAAAAAACTAAAAATGTTATAAACTAACGTGCAAAAGGGTGATTAACTTACAATATTAACTGAAAACGTTTGCAAAAAATCTAAGTGGAAACTAAATCTTTACCGCAGATCGCATGCGTTTTGTTTCTGTTAGTTGCGGCGGGTTTAAAATATGACGAGCGACGTGTGTGTGAGTATTTTAAAGCAGGAGACGGAATAGTGTTAAAACTGTCATGTCAAACTGGCGTTTAATAAGCCGAGCGAAACAATATCAATCACAGACACCAGATGTTCGGAGAGACGAGCTGAAACCATGTTATTTACCTGTTTATTGAACTCATTGTGTCGGGTATCACCATGGAAACACACACACACACACACACACACACACACACACACGGCTACATAAAACAGCAGTTTTGAGTAGCAGCATGTCGCGTAACACTGACCTTATTTCAGCAAAATTCATTATTATTTAACTTGATTTATAGATTCAATATTTTAAACGTATTATTGATGCATTTAAATGTGTTTTTGACTGTCTTCTGAGGTTTTCTTACTTTTAGACTAGTTGTTTAATCGAAAAAATAAAAAAATTTAAACGACTAACAAATTAGTGGAAATGCACATCCCTAGTGTTTAGACTTTAAACTAAACACCACTTTTTCAATTCGAACGATGGGCTTGGAGAGCATTGTTTAGAAATGTTTCCGGACTCCGACATGGTGAAATCTTTCGCTTTAGGCAAGAATAAGTCCGCTTACATGATGAAATTTGGTGTTGCACCATATTTTAAGAAGAAAACTGGTGGAGACTGTAAACAAAGCAGGGCTGTTCGACGAGAGCCTCAACCAATCCCAAAAAAACTGAAATCAGATGCACATTTATATTTGTTTTTTGGAGGATGGTTGTGCCGGTCAAGGTAGTTGCAGTCACGCTGGTATTAAAAGATATTTTGAAGGTAGTAAAAGGTATTAAATTCAACGTAAGAAGTTCTGTATAAACCCTGCATCATTAATTAATGTTAATGAGTCACGGTCGTCTCTCCTGTCCGTTTGAACGGGAGCTGTGCTTTAAAGACTCGCACTTACTGACCCTCAAACTCACTGCAAGTCTGTTTTTACATCTGAAGTCATATTACATGACATTACAAGCTGACGCAATAATAAGAAACACCTTTTGGCACAAGCGCTTAGAAACTGTGAAAATTCGTCATGGTTTGGGTGTATTTTTCCTTGCAACGTTTTGCATCCATTCCAAGATCTCTGAAGAGCTGAAGGAGTTTTGGGCTTGAACTCTGGAAATCCCTGTAAATGAAAGTGTGTGTGTGTGTGCTGTTTTCCCTAGATATGAGAGAGCCGGTGTTTGAGTACAACAGACCTCCGGTGTATCACCCGCCTCAGAAGAAATACCCTCACGGACAGCCGCTGCGATACCTGGACCGCTACAGGGATGCAGCGCCAAAAACCTACGGGATTTATTGATCATAAGCATGAATCCCGTTCACTGTGTTTGTAATAAACTACATCTGTTACTCGCATATGTGTGTTGTGTTCGGCCTGTAAAGTCAAAATTGACGACAATATTTATTATAAATGTTATCCTTCCTGCAGCGACATCTCTTCTGTGATGATGCGTTTACTGGCGTGAGGGCGGGGCAACTTGTCACAAACGACAACCGTCCAATCAGGTCCAACCTATTTTTTTTTTCTTGTTCCATAAGCGTTTTCACTTGGATAATACGTGACAATATCGACATTTTTATTCTATTACATTACATTTGTTAGCATGAACCATGAATCGAATTTTAATTTCAACATTAATGCATTATTTAAATTTGTTAATAGTAAAAATCGAATGTATCAGAAGGCCATTAATGACTAACTAACATAAACAAAGATGAATAAACGCTGTAAATGTATTGCTCGTTGTTATTGTAAAGTGTGTCGCAGACTATAAATAAAATAGTTAACGGTAATTCCACACTTAATATCAAGGAACGTCGTTTAGTTTCAGCTCTGTGTGTGTCCTGAAATCGGTCAGGTTGTTTATTGAGGAAATATCATTTAGCAAAGTGGTTTATGACTCAGATTTACTCATAATTAGTGTCTGCAATGTCACACACCTCAAGAACCGTTTTATAGCTAGTTTTTCCTCTAACCTACAGCAGTTTCCTAAATGTGTTATTGAATGGAAAGGTTAAAAAAACAATACATTTTTCCAGTGCCTATGGGATCAATCTGTCACACCTTTCATGAGTAATTAAGTGAGTAACATGCACTAAATAATAAACTTCTTTTATTGTGTCGAATGCAGATTTTCAGGAAGATCTGGTTGTAAAGCTATTTCTGTCTCAGTTCATCACGTGTGCAGAGTTTCCTCATCAGTTCATCATTAGCAGCTTTGGGCTTGTTTTTGTTTCAGAAGAGACTAATAGATTTGTGCACTTGTTTAAAAAATGTTTTATTATTAGTGCTGAAACAAAACATGACATGCAACTTCATGAAGAACGTGTTTGTTTTGTTTTTAATGATAAATCAAGCCACCGGCATTGCCCTGTTTGCCACAATAAGTTTAACTTTTTATGCATTAACTTAATAGTAGTTATCTAAAGAGCTTCACGCCACTAATAAACGATTTTATTGTATGCCAAGCTGCTTTAATTTAATCCTTAAAATGTACTAGTATCTATTTTCATGCTAATTGTGCTTATTTGTAGGCATTAGTTGTAATTTATTAGACAATTGTACTTATTCAATAGTGTCTAGTTTTTTAGCTAGTAGAAAACATCTTAGACCAAAGATATCAGATTTGGCACAAATTTTTTTTATTTTTTCAAGCTTCAAGGATTGAATGTTAAAGCGGCTTGCCATATTCGTTGGAATATGAGTTGAATGATTAAAAACACTGACGTTGTCCTACAGTGTTTTGTTGTGCAACCTAGCTTTTACAATCATTGTTCTGCACACAAACATAATCATTGCTGTTATATTACAGCGACTCACGCTGTGTGAAATATCCTCTGTTATCATCAAAGATCAAACATACTCATAACCATAAATTACATCCAGCGTACAAAATAAAAGTCTGTATGTGATTTATGATGGAAACACATGTTCAAACTACAGTATTAAGTTTATTCTGGCAGGGATAATCTAACAGGAAGCCGCTACTTTCAGACAAACTGTGCATTTTCAGACACCGGATCAGTAGTGAGGAATCAGTCCATGTCTTAATCTCATAAATAATCCTCTCTTTATCAAGTGACCTGAGTTACTCAAGAGCCGGTTCTTTAGTAACAGCATGAACTTGTTAAATATTAAAGGCACGGTCTGTGAAATCCAACCCAATCTTCTTCTAAACGAGTTGGTGTGATTACTTCCTTCTGTGCAGGATAACGATCTTTAGAAGATCATCTCCTCAGAGACTTACACAGTTTGTGAAAGGGAGGATGTTGATTACACTGAAGAAAGTGACGGGTTGAGTGTGTTACTCTGTCACTCCATCGGTCTGATCTCAGGACCAGGCGATCTTCAGCATCTCGTCTACGTCCAGAAGTTTCTCCCTGGGTTTTCCCAGGCTTTTCCCTCTCTTCTCCTCCTCCGCATTAATCTTCTCCCATTGTGAGAAAAGCACCGTTCTCACACCTGTTGACAAGCGTGACGCAATGAGGAGCGCAATAAAGAACGTTTTTGGGCTGTGCAGACAACTTTAAACAAAAAAACTTTCCATTAGGAATCTTGGCAGCTTTTGCAACAGACATTGAAGTTTTGTTCCAGAAGCCAGAACACACCCAGTCATAAAAATGTTGCAACAGCACACAAATATGTTTGGAAATACTGTGGAAAATAGACCGAATCAGTAGAAAAATAAGATAAACTGTTTTTCTTATCCAAACCTAGTGAGCCGTTTGTGCAGGCGGACACATGAGGAACCATTTCACATTCCTGACACACAGACACATTTCCAAATAGGTCACTGGTCAAATATTGCACCGCCTGATAAACACCAGATGAATACAGAACGGCAAACTGAGACGAGTGCCAACCAACTCACTGCAAGAATCCGTCTCTGAGCGCAGAGAAAAGATGCTTCCTCGTTTGTGCACAAAAGAGAAATATCTGGGAGATTTGACCTGAAACCTTGGTGAATAATTATAACTCATTTATATATATATATATATATATATATATACATATTCATAGCCGAATTATAGCCATGATATTCAGAAAAACAGCACTTATACGATACGACAGCACTTTAGTGCCATGTTAAAAGATTCAAATTTAAATATTTAACTTGTATTAACGCATTATTTTAATATTTAAATTTAAATATTTTTTTAAATCCTCAATTTGTCTTAATGTATTCATTTTATTTGATGTATAAAGGCATTTGTTCAGTTTGTAAGTGCCATGCTAAACAAATAAAAACATTATTATTTAAGCAATTTTAAGATGTAATATTAATAATAATGTTTTTATTAGTTTAGCATGGCACTTACATACTGAACAAATGCCTTATACATATATATATATATATAAAAAACACATGCCTAATGCCTTATATACATTCATATAAAATGTGTACATTATTGCGTGAATATAAGTAGATTTATTATATTATTATAAGCAATTTTAAGATATAATATTAATAATATATATATATATATATATGTATGTATAAGGCATTTGTTCAGTATGTAATTGCCATTCAACTAATAAAAACATTAATATATGTTAAAATTGATTAAATAATAATATAATAAATCTAGTTGTATTCACGCAATAATGTACTAATTTTATTTGAATATAAAAATGGCTTCTCTCAGAATTTAGTGCCAGTAATAAAAATCTAAATTGAAACGATAATTTGATAATCCATGAAACATATTTAATGTTTAATATATAAATCCCTATGATCAGCGTTTTAGTGCGAGGTTAAAAAGCAATAACACAGAACTATTTGCCCGTAATATTGTCTTTAATCTCCGAATTATTCTCATTGATTTATTCTTATGCTCTTACAAAGTTTTTCCTAAAATCGTATATATTTTTTAATAATTGTAGCTAAAATCCCATCATACTCAAGTGTGATACTGCTTAAATATACTTACTTTTGTTTGATATTTAATACTTAGAAATGCATAATAATTAAAAACACTATTTTACACGTTTGCATGTTTTTCAACCAGTATGATATCTCTAGTTTAGCAGCGATGAGTCCTATAAAGAGAGGTGTTTGACTTTAATTAGAAGCCGCAGCTCAGTGTGTTGTGGTTGCGAGCCTGTGTGAACATGACCTCGTGTTTGCAGTAGGGAAGTGATCTCTTCTGCGCCCGGTTTGCTGACGGACAGATCCAGCTTCCCTTCCTCCATATCCTGAATCAACACTCGCGCCGTGTCGAAGCTGTCGTTCATGGTGGTGGCGATGACACCGGTGGGGCCGCGCTTCACCCAGCCGCTGCAGTACAGGCCTGCCGAACATCAGTCACACACCGTCACGCTTTACATTTTTAGTCATATGTTCTGTTTTCATTTTCAATTGATTATGTTTTGATGCTTGAACATTGTGAGACATCAGTTGTTTAGACTAAAACGTAATGACCATCATCAGAGGAAGAGAAATAGGTTTGCGGTAAAGAGAGGGTAATGTGTTCCTGATGAGGAGAGGGAAACTACAACTATTTTAGGAGCTTTTATCCTTGAGGAACAGCGGTATAAATGCTGGAGCAGCCCTCCCTTCTTTGCTCGTCTCGAGAGAAAATAAAACTTCCCATATTTGTGTCTTATTCAGGATTGAGAAAAGATTTTGTTACCACACTACTTTATTTCTCAGAAGATAAAGTGATAAACACACCACAAAAAAAGGTTTACAGTTCTTCAACAGACAAACTGTGGTTTCCCACAGAGACTTGAGCGACCTTCCACAAGTATCATCAAATCTAATGTGAAAGACATTTAGCAGCAAAGATCAAAAAAGGAAAAGAAAGGTATTCTCATAAAAACGGCCCTTGTGATTTTTAACGAAAACAAGGAGTCAAAAAGTAAACTGCTGGCGATCGATCCTGTTTCTATTTAGCTCCTAAACTCTGGAACAGTCTTCCTAGCATAGTTCAGGAAGCAGACACGCTCTATCAGTTTAAATCTATCATCTCTTCAACCTGGCAAACACACAGCACATTATACATTTTTATAACTCAAATCATGTAAAATGATTGTTAGGCTGTATAGTTTAGGTCAACCGGAACCGGGAACATTCCCATAACATCTGATGTACTCACATCATAAGAAGAAAAACGGCATCTACGCTGATATTAGTCTCTGTTTATCCCGAGGCTATCCTGGTCAGCCGGATTTAATATTTTGAGTTTCTTTTGACCTGAAATGTTGTCAATATAATAATCATGCAGTTTTTTGTGAGCCTGGTTTCTCCATTCTGTTCTTCACTCATTCTGCCTCTGGTTTGCTTAGTTGGAGACATTTAACACTTAATATTCATCAATATTATTGATTGGCTCTTCTAGAGCTGCTGTTCAGCCATGTCAATCTTTGTTGCAGTTTTTTCCTGTTATCTCTGTAAAGCTGCTACGAAACAATCTCTATTGTAAAGGTGACTTGACTTGACGTTTCCTCGCTCCTCTCACCTGTTGTGTCCAGCACTCTTCCCATGTCATTGGGCACGATGGCTTTTCGGGGGTCAAAGGGCACAGTGGGGTCGATGGGAATGCTCTTATAGCCGATACTGCTGATGATCAGACCGCACTCCACATCCTCAAGCTGACCGGTGGGCACCGCACACACACTCTCACCCGACCCCTGACCAACAACACACAACTTCAAAACTATCACCAGACACATTACATCACAGAAACACAAGAACAAGGAAATATCGCTGCACTAAACATGAACGAAGCAATATTTCTGGAGCCGGTAAACATTGATTGTTCACAAAATATTCATAAATATTCATTTAAAACTGAATATGTTCAATTGTAATTTATTCCTGTGATTAAAGTTGTATTTTCAGCATCATTACTGCAGTCTTCAGTGTCACATGATCCACATGAACATTGATTATGATCATTGTTAAAAACAGTTGTGCTGCTTCAGAATTTACCGTAGTTGAAATTGTGATGCACGTCTTATTCAAAGCAAAAATAAATAAATAATTTCCATACATCGTAAAATATACTAAATAAACAAATCATTGCTTTCAATGGGTGCATTTCAGAAAATTGGTCAAACCGGTTTACCAAACACCATTCAAAGCCTTTCATTTTTTTGTTACAGTGCTTATGTTATAACAAAAAAAAATTTATTATACCATATTAATTGTAATATTTTATAATGTCAATTCAACACTTTTCTCATCGAACAAAATGTCTTTAAATGATCTTTTGGTTAATATCTCAGCCAACACATCTCTGATTTGTGATTGATTTTATAAATAAAGTCATTTAATTTAAGTAATTTAAGCATATCATTTAATTAATTTGATTTAAAAAACAAATGAAAAGAAAAGCAAACTGACTTTAGCAAATACCATTCAGAAGTGTGAAGATACAGAAACTGGTTTTGTAATTTTGTATTCAGGATTATTTGAGAAACGTCTGACATGCATGAAAGAAACACCAGACCATTAAAGAACACAAGCAATCTAAGCAAATCTATGCTTTAATCCACAGATATGAAGAACCTCGGGACTAGCAATGGTGCATTACAGAGAGGATGAAAGTATCCCGTTAAACATGAATTCTGTGTCGATGCATGAAACTTGATTTCAGGACATTGTAATGTTTAACACTTTGGATATCGTGGTCATTATTACCTGAAGCTTGTTGAGAGCCAGTCGGATTCCTGCAGCTGTTTTCCCATCAGCCCCGGCGAGAACCTCCACGGGACTGCGGAAGAACCGGAAACCCCAGCACTTCTCCGCTTTATCATCTCCTCCATCCTTTACGGCTTTCATCATCAACTCCGTCAGTCTCTTTCTCGGCCTGGGAAGGTCTGAGAAACACACAAACACACACTTGTATATCTATCTTTACGAGTATATTCATTAACACAATTCAATCTGTAGCTCCTGACTCTACCCATCCCACCTGAGAGCCGAACCTGAACTCTGACCCTAAACCTGCCCTGAACCTCATCCCTAAAACTAAGTCTTGACCCTCAAACAGGCTTTTAAAGGCTCACAGAAAGAGAGGATCACCCCAATGTCCTCACTTTATTTTCTTTGTGCTCATCTAAAACTCAAACCGGTCCTCATAAAGATACACTCACACACTAATGCACACACACACACTCACAAAAACTCCCGCACACACTAATGCATACACAGTCACACACACTCACACAAACTCCCGCACACACTAATGCATACACAGACACACACTCACACAAACTCCCACACACACAAACTCACACTAACACGCACGCACGCACACACCTGTTATTATGAGGACACACCACATGCATAATGGTTTTTATATCTAGCTAATGACATTTTCTCCTCAGTGACCCTAAACCCCCCATCACAGAAAACGTTCTGCATCTCTACATTTTAACAAACAGTCATTGAGTAAGTTTATTCAACCTTTTTCTATCAGCGTGTCTTTTATTGTAAGTGAGTGTGAAAGCAGACGCATTGAAAGGCTTTAATGCTCCGTTACACAAACACACACTGAATGCACGTTCAGGCAGATAAACTTCATTCAGAAAATGATCTGGAAACTTTTATTTACAGCAATGAAACGTGAAGCAAAAGTCCCTTCATGTTCCAGAATGCTGTTGATCCACAAGATTAAATCATGAACTTCCCCAGAATTTACAAACATGTTTAGACTTAAACAACAAGTTTTATCTGTTTTTAAGTCACTCGCTGTCACAATTGTCTGCTATTTTTGAAAGGAATACTTTAAAATATATATATATAGATATATATATACTGCATATCTATAACATCATCTGAAGTAAAATCAAAAGACTATACATTAAGAACATTTTTACATATACAACTAATTTATTCCTGTGATTAAAGCTGAATTTATTAGATGATAAATACAGTAAAACAGTGTAATATTATATCAGTGTAAAACAGCTGTTTTCTATGTGAATATATAGTAAAGTGTCATTTATTCCTGTGATTAAAGCTGAATTTATTAGATGATAAATACAGTAAAACAGTGTAATATTATATCAGTGTAAAACAGCTGTTTTCTATGTGAATATATAGTAAAGTGTCATTTATTCCTGTGATTAAAGCTGAATTTATTAGATGATAAATACAGTAAAACAGTGTAATATTATATCAGTGTAAAACAGCTGTTTTCTATGTGAATATATAGTAAAGTGTCATTTATTCCTGTGATTAAAGCTGAATTTACTAGATGATGAATACAGTAAAACAGTGTAATATTATATCAATGTAAAACGGCTGTTTTCTATGTGAATATATAGTAAAGTGTCATTTATTCCTTTGATTAAAGCTGAATTTAATAGATGATAAATACAGTAAAACAGTGTAATATTATATCAATGTAAAACGGCTGTTTTCTATGTGAATATATAGTAAAGTGTCATTTATTCCTGTGATTAAAGCTGAATTTACTAGATGATAAATACAGTAAAACAGTGTAATATTATATCAGTGTAAAACGGCTGTTTTCTATGTGAATATATAGTAAAGTGTCATTTATTCCTGTGATTAAAGCTGAATTTATTAGAAGATACAGTAAAACAGTGTAATATTATATCAATGTAAAACGACTGTTTTCTATGTGAATATATAGTAAAGTGTCATTTATTCCTGTGATTAAAGCTGAATTTAATAGATGATAAATACAATAAAACAGTGTAATATTATATCAATGTAAAACGGCTGTTTTCTATGTGAATATATAGTAAAGTGTCATTTATTCCTGTAATTAAAGCTGAATTTAATAGATGATAAATACAGTAAAACAGTGTAATATTATATCAGTGTAAAACAGCTGTTTTCTATGTGAATATATAGTAAAGTGTCATTTATTCCTGTGATTAAAGCTGAATTTATTAGATGATAAATACAGTAAAATAGTGTAATATTATATCAGTGTAAAACGGCTGTTTTCTATGTGAATATATAGTAAAGTGTCATTTATTCCTGTGATTAAAGCTGAATTTATTAGATGATACAGTAAAACAGTGTAATATTATATCAATGTAAAACGGCTGTTTTCTATGTGAATATATAGTAAAGTGTCATTTATTCCTGTGATTAAAGCTGAATTTAATAGATGATAAATACAGTAAAACAGTGTAATATTATATCAATGTAAAACGGCTGTTTTCTATGTGAATATATAGTAAAGTGTCATTTATTCCTGTGATTAAAGCTGAATTTAATAGATGATAAATACAGTAAAACAGTGTAATATTATATCAGTGTAAAACAGCTGTTTTCTATGTGAATATATAGTAAAGTGTCATTTATTCCTGTGATTAAAGCTGAATTTAATAGATGATAAATACAGTAAAACAGTGTAATATTATATCAGTGTAAAACAGCTGTTTTCTATGTGAATATATAGTAAAGTGTCATTTATTCCTGTGATTAAAGCTGAATTTATTAGATGATAAATACAGTAAAATAGTGTAATATTATATCAGTGTAAAACAGCTGTTTTCTATGTGAATATATAGTAAAGTGTCATTTATTCCTGTGATTAAAGCTGAATTTATTAGATGATAAATACAGTAAAACAGTGTAATATTATATCAGTTTAAAACAGCTGTTTTCTATGTGAATATATAGTAAAGTGTAATTTATTCCTGTGATTAAAGCTGAATTTATTAGATGATAAATACAGTAAAACAGTGTAATATTATATCAGTGTAAAACAGCTGTTTTCTATGTGAATATATAGTAAAGTGTAATATATAGTAAAGTGTCATTTATTCCTGTGATTAAAGCTGAATTTATTAGATGATAAATACAGTAAAACAGTGTAATATTATATCAATGTAAAACAGCTGTTTTCTATGTGAATATATAGTAAAGTGTCATTTATTCCTGTGATTAAAGCTGAATTTATTAGAGGATAAATACAGTAAAACACTATAATATTATATCAATGTAAAACAGCTTTTTTCTATGTGAATATATAGTAAAGTGTCATTTATTCCTGTGATTAAAGCTGAATTTATTAGAGGATAAATACAGTAAAACAGTGTAATATTATATCAATGTAAAACAGCTTTTTTCTATGTGAATATATAGTAAAGTGTCATTTATTCCTGCGATTAAAGCTGAATTTATTAGATGATAAAAACAGTAAAACAGTGTAATATTATATCAGTGTAAAACGTCTCCGGTTACTATCGTAACCTCCGTTCCCTGAGAGAGGCGGGAACGAGACGGTGCATGGAAAAGATGCATTTGGGAACCTCCCCTTCACGTAAATTTCTGAAACCTTATAGGATAACGCCAGTTGACAACTGGCCAATTGTCGCGCGATGCGCTCTGGCTGTCAGACAGTATAAATAGCATAAGCGCGGCACTTGCGTCAGAATCATGACTGAACACGGCACAGCTGGTCAAGCGACGAACACGGCGGACATTGCACCGTCTCGTTCCCGCCTCTCTCAGGGAACGGAGGTTACGATAGTAACCGGAGACGTTCCCTTTCGAGGGCGGGAACGAGACGGTGCATGGAAAAGATGCATTTGGGAACGGTGTTCAATCCCGCCGTGATTGAGACTTAGACCAGTCTGATACAGGGAAACATACACCAAACACAGCTCGTCCAATGGCAACGTCGCCACGTGTGCTCACTACTGATAGGTGCAGCTAAGCCAATGAAATCTTAGCTAAAGCTTGTCAAAATTTGCATATCAGCAGCATGAAAAATAGCGGGCTGCGTTATTACAGGGCAGACGTGACTATTCAGAAAGCATTAAAGCACAACTAGTGTGAGCGCATAGCGTCAACGGCAAAGCGGTGACCGTGAGCACATAAGCACAAACTACTGTACAGAAATCCCCAGCGTCAACAGCACAGCGGTAACAACTGTATTTTGAGAAAAGTAGCAATATCCCAGGAATAATTGATTCAATTACTCACCGAAAGCACTTGAGACGCCAAAGATGGAACATCCAGTTTATAAAACCTGGCGAAGGTGTTCTGAGAAGACCAGCCAGCAGCAAAACAGATATCCTGTATTGACGTACCTCTAGACCAGGCCCACGATGAGGCAATAGCTCTCGTCGAGTGAGCTCTGATGTTGAGAGGGCATTCCTGTCCCTGATTCGCATAAGCCAAAGCAATAGCGTCCACTATCCAGTGAGAAAGCCTCTGTTTAGAGACAGCATTTCCTCTAGTAGCGCCACCATAGCACACAAAGAGCTGGTCCGACTGTCGGAATGTGGCGGATCGGTCCAAGTAAATACGCAAAGCCCTGACGGGGCAGATAGCCCTCTGAGCGCCGATGTCCCGTGAGGTTGACGGCTCTGAAGACAAGGCGAGCAGAGAAACTACTTGCGCTTTAAATGGAGTAGAGAGCGATTTTGGCACGAAGCCAGGTCTCGGCCGGAGAGTAACACTGCAGTCTCCGGGCCCGAAACGAATACAATCGTCACTCACTGAGAACGCATGCAAGTCCCCAATGCGCTTAGCCGATGCCAGTGCGAGAAGCAGCGCCGTCTTCTGTGAAAGCTCCTTAATCGCGACCGATTCCAAGGGCTCGAACGGCGGCAGAGAGAGAGCTCTCAGAACCAACGCCAAATCCCACGGCGGAACCGATGGGGGGCGTGGGGGGTGTAATCTCCTCGCACCTCTGAGAAATCTGACCATTAGTGGATGCCTCCCGATCGATTGCCCGTCGTCCGGTGAACGAAACGAGGCGACAGCGGCCACATAGACCTTTAGAGTAGACGGAACACTCCCGTCATCCAGCCGGAGCTGTAAAAACTGTAACACATCTGACACGGGACAGCTCACCGGGTCGATATTGTGCTCGTTGCACCATTTCACGAACACTCCCCATTTCAGGGAATAAAGGCGTCTCGTGGAAGGTGCACGAGACTCCGCGAGAGTCTCCAGCACACTAGAAGGTAGTGCGAGCTCTTCTAAGGCCCCTGAAGCGGCCACGCGTGCAGGCTCCACAGCTCGGGGCTGGGATGCCATACCTCGCCGCTCGCTTGAGACAGTAGATTCTTGCTGACGGGAATCCGCCACGGGGGGGCTGCCAGCAACTCTCGTAGGTCCGGGAACCAAGGCTGATTCGGCCAGTTCGGGGCGACTAGGATCACCGATGCTCTTTCCTCCCTTATTTTGCATAGGACTAAAGGCAGAATTTTTACCGGAGGAAACGCGTACAACCTGGCTCTCGGCCAACGCGATGTCAGAGCGTCCCCCGCTAGAGGGGCGTGCGACAGGGAGAAAAACAGCGGGCAGTGCGCGTTCTCGCTCGTCGCAAACAGATCCACTTCTGCCCTCCAGAAGCGATCCCAGATCATTTGCACCACCTTTCAGTGAAGCCTCCACTCTCCGTGAGGAATCCCGTTCCTCGAAAGCATGTCCGCTCCGCGGTTTAGTACACCCGGGATGTGCGAAGCTCTGATGGAGAGGAGATGTTGATCTGCCCACAGCAGGAGGCTCGTTGCCAGCTCGAACAGGGCCCTGGAGCGCACGCCGCCTTGGCGATTTATGTATGAAACCACGGACATGTTGTCGGTGCGAATCAACATATGCTGCTGTTCTATTTGCGGCAGGAAAGCCCTTAGGGCCAAACATACCGCTTTCAGCTCCAGGCGGTTGATATGCCACTCGCTCTGTGACTCCGACCATAGACCGGAAGTCGGAACGCCCTCGCATGTTGCACCCCAACCTGAGCTCGACGCGTCTGTCGTCACTACGGTGCGTGTCGTCACCAGCCCAAGGGGAACCCCCTGGCTGAACATGTCCTGATTGGACCATGGTTCCAGAGCGCTGATGCAGCTGCGGGAGATCGTGATGCGCATGCGCCCCGCTGTCCACGCTCTCCACGGGTCTTCAGCCACAACTGCAGTGGACGCATTCGCAGCAGACCAAGGTGGCACACTGAAGATGCTGACGCCATAAGACCGAGTAGCCTCTGAAAATCCCTCAGGGGAACAGACCGGTCCTGTCTGAAGCCACGCAGAGCCGAAGAGATGGTCTCTATGCGTTCCGGGGGGAGGCGGGCTCGCATCGCCACTGAGTCGAAGCACACACCTAGATATGTCATATACTGACTCGGGGTGAGCATGCTCTTCTGCATGTTCACTCGCAGGCCCAGTGACTCCAGATGATGAAGCAGCATGTCTGTATGTCTGATTAGCACCTCCCTTGTATGAGCTAGAATCAGCCAATCGTCCAGATAGTTTAGAATGCGCACTCCGCTCGCTCTGAGGGGGGAAAGTGCTGCATCCACACATTTTGAGAACGTGCGCGGTGTTAAAAGTGCAACAGAGTGGGTTTCGAACCCGGGTCTCTCGCGTGAAAGGTATACGCAGTGTCCGCTATACCACAGCACACCCATTGCCAGCCCGAACGGGAGCACGGCATACTGGTATGCTGAGCCCTCGAACGCGAATCTCAGGAAACGCCTGTGGCGTGGCGCAATCTGAATATGAAAATACGCATCTTTCAGATCTACGGACGCTAGCCAGTCCCCGGGACATACCTGTGCCAGTATCTGCCTCAGCGTTGCCATCTTGAACGCGCGTTTGTGGAGCGCGCGGTTGATGGGTCTCAGATCCAGAATCGGACGGAGCCCCCCATCTTTCTTGGGCACCACGAAATAGCGGCTGTAGAATCCGCTCTCTAGCTCGCTCGGAGGGACGCGCTCTATCGCTCCTTTCGCGAGCAGACTGTGAACTTCCTGTCTCAGAACAGGTGCGCTTTGAGGGAGCGCCAGAGACGGGACCACACCAGTGAAACGGGGCGGTCTGCGTCTGAACTGAAGAGAATAACCGTGCTGAATTATTCCCAGCAACCAACCTGAGATGCCTGGAATGGCCCTCCAAGCTTCCAGGAAATGATGAAGCGGAGGGTAGGCTGCACGCTGCTCGACGAGTGTCGGGAGCGGCGGGGAAATGTCGGCTACTATTGAGGGAGCAAGTGCATACTGTGGCTCCGCGCCGCTCTGGGGCAGGGCAAGCGACACAACACTGACAGAATGAGGAAGAAACAACTCTTTTTGTGAACAAGCATTTGTTTTTATTATTGCATCCACACAAACCGGGTTTAACACACACACATTGCAATCGTCGCCCATACGAACAGAGGGGACATAACGCACAACATGGTGTTTTGGGGGCGGCCCACCCGCGAGCTCTCTCTTCCTTTTGACGGGACCGTCAGGAAGATGGCTTGCCTGCGGGAGGCTGTGCGCCGTCATGACGGGGGGCCCCCCTGGGCGCGTGACGCCTCTTCCCGGGTCCCGCCCATTGCTTGCGTCGGACATCCGGTTCCGGGCGAGAAGCCGCCGGAACTGCAGCCGCCGATTGCTGTGTCACCGGTCTGTGGGGGAGGCGCGGCGCCGACGCCGACCGCGCCCTTGAGGGCTGCTGGTACGCGCGCCTCGGCATCACGTGGCTCATCGCTTTCGCGCGCTTTTGCGCCTCGGAAAATTTTTCCATAACCGACTCGACTGCGCCATCAAAAAGGCCGGCGGCTGCAATTGGTGCGTTGAGGAGCATTTTCCGGTCTGAGTCCCTCGGGTCCGCCAGAGTTAGCCACAGGTGCACCACTAAAAAAACCCATAGAGCGGCCGATGGCTTGCGCGGACCGCTTGGTTGCCATGAGAGCGACGTTGTCGCTCTCAGGTCCCTCACATCCTCCGCGTCCATGCTGCCGGCGTCCAGCAATTGCACGGAAAAAAGGGGGGATCCCCTCCTAGCTCCAGCTTGCTGGCGGCTGGACTGGAGGAACCAGGAGTCCAGCTTACTTCTCGCGGGCTCCTGTGGAGCACTCCAGTCCAGGTCCAGCTCTCTAACTGCCCTCTCGAGGACCCTGACTAGCTCCTGCCGGAGGTCTAGAGGGCCCTCTGTGTCGAGGCACTCCGACGCCGCCCAGTCCCTGTCTGATGCAGCGAGGGATACTGAGTCCACGTCTCTGTCATCCTCGACCGGGAGGAAGTCCGCGAAGAGAACTGGTGATTTGGGGGGACGGCAGAGGACGGCATGCTGCGTCGTCACCGTCACCCCGCGAGTGTGTGGGGGGGGACCGCCAGCGGCTCGACGGCGGCAGCGGACCCCTTCCCCGCGATACTGCGCGCTATGTCCCTCCTGGATCTCAGCGCGCGCCCCGGCAGATCCCCGCAGGAGGACTCCAGCAGGGCATCCTCGGCGTGGGCCAGACCCAGACAGACGACGCAGCACGCGTGAGTATCCGGCGGGTCAATGGGACCCGCGCAACTTACCTTACATTTAGTTCCTGTTGATTCCATAACTGTTCATAAGTCCGTGTGAAGGAAATAATCTGACGCAAGTGCCGCGCTTATGCTATTTATACTGTCTGACAGCCAGAGCGCATCGCGCGACAATTGGCCAGTTGTCAACTGGCGTTATCCTATAAGGTTTCAGAAATTTACGTGAAGGGGAGGTTCCCAAATGCATCTTTTCCATGCACCGTCTCGTTCCCGCCCTCGAAAGGGAACTGATTAAAGCTGAATTTATTAGATGATACAGTAAAACAGTGTAATATTATATCAATGTAAAACGACTGTTTTCTATGTGAATATATAGTAAAGTGTCATTTATTCCTGTGATTAAAGCTGAATTTAATAGATGATAAATACAGTAAAACAGTGTAATATTATATCAATGTAAAACGGCTGTTTTCTATGTGAATATATAGTAAAGTGTCATTTATTCCTGTGATTAAAGCTGAATTTATTAGATGATAAATACAGTAAAACAGTGTAATATTATATCAGTGTAAAACAGCTGTTTTCTATGTGAATATATAGTAAAGTGTCATTTATTCCTGTGATTAAAGCTGAATTTATTAGATGATAAATACAGTAAAATAGTGTAATATTATATCAGTGTAAAACGGCTGTTTTCTATGTGAATATATAGTAAAGTGTCATTTATTCCTGTGATTAAAGCTGAATTTATTAGATGATACAGTAAAACAGTGTAATATTATATCAATGTAAAACGACTGTTTTCTATGTGAATATATAGTAAAGTGTCATTTATTCCTGTGATTAAAGCTGAATTTAATAGATGATAAATACAGTAAAACAGTGTAATATTATATCAATGTAAAACGGCTGTTTTCTATGTGAATATATAGTAAAGTGTCATTTATTCCTGTGATTAAAGCTGAATTTAATAGATGATAAATACAGTAAAACAGTGTAATATTATATCAGTGTAAAACAGCTGTTTTCTATGTGAATATATAGTAAAGTGTCATTTATTCCTGTGATTAAAGCTGAATTTAATAGATGATAAATACAGTAAAACAGTGTAATATTATATCAGTGTAAAACAGCTGTTTTCTATGTGAATATATAGTAAAGTGTCATTTATTCCTGTGATTAAAGCTGAATTTATTAGATGATAAATACAGTAAAATAGTGTAATATTATATCAGTGTAAAACAGCTGTTTTCTATGTGAATATATAGTAAAGTGTCATTTATTCCTGTGATTAAAGCTGAATTTATTAGATGATAAATACAGTAAAACAGTGTAATATTATATCAGTTTAAAACAGCTGTTTTCTATGTGAATATATAGTAAAGTGTCATTTATTCCTGTGATTAAAGCTGAATTTACTAGATGATAAATACAGTAAAACAGTGTAATATTATATCAATGTAAAACTGCTGTTTTCTATGTGAATATATAGTAAAGTGTCATTTATTCCTGTGATTAAAGCTGAATTTAATAGATGATAAATACAGTAAAACAGTGTAATATTATATCAGTGTAAAACGGCTGTTTTCTATGTGAATATATAGTAAAGTGTCATTTATTCCTGTGATTAAAGCTGAATTTAATAGATGATAAATACAGTAAAACAGTGTAATATTATATCAATGTAAAACGGCTGTTTTCTATGTGAATATATAGTAAAGTGTCATTTATTCCTGTGATTAAAGCTGAATTTAATAGATGATAAATACAGTAAAACAGTGTAATATTATATCAGTGTAAAACAGCTGTTTTCTATGTGAATATATAGTAAAGTGTCATTTATTCCTGTGATTAAAGCTGAAAATTAATAGATGATAAATACAGTAAAACAGTGTAATATTATATCAGTGTAAAACAGCTGTTTTCTATGTGAATATATAGTAAAGTGTCATTTATTCCTGTGATTAAAGCTGAATTTATTAGATGATAAATACAGTAAAATAGTGTAATATTATATCAGTGTAAAACAGCTGTTTTCTATGTGAATATATAGTAAAGTGTCATTTATTCCTGTGATTAAAGCTGAATTTATTAGATGATAAATACAGTAAAACAGTGTAATATTATATCAGTTTAAAACAGCTGTTTTCTATGTGAATATATAGTAAAGTGTCATTTATTCCTGTGATTAAAGCTGAATTTACTAGATGATAAATACAGTAAAACAGTGTAATATTATATCAATGTAAAACTGCTGTTTTCTATGTGAATATATAGTAAAGTGTCATTTATTCCTGTGATTAAAGCTGAATTTAATAGATGATAAATACAGTAAAACAGTGTAATATTATATCAGTGTAAAACGGCTGTTTTCTATGTGAATATATAGTAAAGTGTCATTTATTCCTGTGATTAAAGCTGAATTTATTAGATGATACAGTAAAACAGTGTAATATTATATCAATGTAAAACGGCTGTTTTCTATGTGAATATATAGTAAAGTGTAATTTATTCCTGTGATTAAAGCTGAATTTAATAGATGATAAATACAGTAAAACAGTGTAATATTATATCAATGTAAAACGGCTGTTTTCTATGTGAATATATAGTAAAGTGTCATTTATTCCTGTGATTAAAGCTGAATTTAATAGATGATAAATACAGTAAAACAGTGTAATATTATATCAGTGTAAAACGGCTGTTTTCTATGTGAATATATAGTAAAGTGTCATTTATTCCTGTGATTAAAGCTGAATTTATTAGATGATACAGTAAAACAGTGTAATATTATATCAGTGTAAAACAGCTGTTTTCTATATGAATATATAGTAAAGTGTCATTTATTCCCGTGATTAAAGCTGAATTTTAGCATCATTACTTTAGTGTCACGTGATCTTAACAAATCATTCTGATATGATGATTTGATGATCAAGAAACATTTATGATAATTTTGATTAATATTACTGTTATTAATACTAGCAGAAAGTGGTTCTGTTTGAAAGTGTTCATGATTGATCCCACAATTGACAAAGTGAAAGTCTGACTTCATCGTCCTTCTGTCAAGCATGTCATCGTATCCTCTTGTGTTGGGCTATTATCTCCACAAATCACAAGGGAGTCAAACACATTTAGCATCACATTACACTACATCAGTGGTTCCCAAAGTGGGGTGCGCGCACCCCATAAATGGTGCGCAGACTGACCACCGGGGGTGCGCCAGAGAATGTTTGTAATGGCGGGGAAAAAGATTGTCTCTTTATTATTTTTACGTATTTAACTGAGGTAAACTTCACATGCGAAAGTTTTATTAAGAAATAAAATTTCACATTACAAGCTATAAATTACTCATGATTTAATTTCATTTTACAAGCACGTCTCTGTCACAATAGCCCCGCCCTGTTCATATTAGGCGCTAACTGATAATTCGTTCATTTATTTTTTTCACTTACTACATTCATCAAAATGGACACATGGTTAAAAACGGGCACTTTAAAGAACTCAAGGGACAGGAATGAGCCATCTACATCGGCCTCTTGTGTGGAGATGTGCACCGACCACGGCGCTGAATATATTGAAAAACCCGATCAAACAGACTCAGATGATAATCCATGATAACCCATCCATCTCACTAAAAAAAGGTAGTAATCTTTTGTATTTATAACAGATTTTTTTATGTTTTCTAATCTACAGTGAATATTTGTATAAAAAAATTGAAGAAATTTGAAATTTGAAGTTTAACCAGAGTAAAGTGTTGGGGGGTGCTTGACAGGTGTCAAACACTAGAAAGGGGTGCATGCTGCAAAAAGTTTGGGAACCACTGCACTACATTACATGTCTTATATTGTAAGTGAGTGTGAAAGCAGACGCGTTGAAAGGCTTTTATGCTCCGGTTACACAAACACACACTGAATGTAAGTTCAGGCTGATAAACTTCATAAAAATGATCTGGAAACTTTTATTTACAGCAATGAAACGTGAAGCAAAAGTCCCTTCATGTTCCAGAAGGAATGCTGTTGATCCACAAGATTAAATCATGAACTTCCCCAGAATTTACAAACATGTTTAGACTTAAACAACAAGTTTTATCTGTTTTTAAGTCACTCACTGTTTGAGCAAATTATCACAATTGGCTGCAATTTTTGAAAGGAATACTTTTGAAAAACAAAAAAAAACAAAAACACTGATATAATATACACGTTTTTACTTTCATAAATGCATAAAGTTGGATCTACACAACCGTTCAAATGTTTGGTCTCTTCCGCTGCATTCATGTAATATTGTGATTCGTGAAACAATAATTAGTGCAATTTAAAATGACTGTTATCGTAAAATATATATTCAATAATAAAATATATAATAAAATAATAAGTGAATCCAGTCTTCAGTGTCACATGATCCTCCATAAATCATTCTGATATGATGATTTGCTGCTCAACAAACATTTATGATTATTATCAGTGTTGAAAATAGTTATTTTTGTGATACACTTTTGAATTAAAAATGATTTTAATAATGCCTTTGCTCATAACATTGTTTCGAGACGTCGTTCACACAAATACTATGCCTTTAATTATTCTCAATAAGTTCAAACTGAAATCTTTTATAAATGTCTTTACAGCCACTTTCGATCAAATTAACACTTTCTTACCGAATAAACAGATTAATTTAATTGATCTCATATTTTTAAATGATAAACCTGGAATTTATGAAACATCGTCTTTCATTCAACCTTCATTTAAAATATACCTTCATTATAAACGGATTATGATCTGATATCCAAAAACTAGATGTTTTTCTTATTTTCTCATGCAGCTGTTTCATGGAGCAAAAACCCCATAACTTATCTCATTCATAACAATTTTTGTCATCAGACCTTGACTCCTGCTTCAAAAGAACATCTGTTTTTATCTCGAGCAAATAAACGACTAAAGACAGGATGTTTAAGTACTAATAATTCAAAGATTAATGAACGACAAGGAAAACTGGGAAACTGGATTCAAATTTGTCAGAGGGTTTAAAGTGGGAACTGTTTCACACTAAAAGCAGTCAATGTGCTTTAATAAATAAATAAATGTATTGATTAATTTATTTTTCATTTATTAAATGATTTAATTAATTATTATATAAAGTGTCTGAAGTGTTTGCATCCCAACAGCATTCGTAATCATTACAGATCTCAACTTCTTTAGGGTTTCACAGAAGAAAGAAAGGCACACGGGTTTGGATCGACATGATGGCGAGTAAATGAATGAATGAATGAATCCTTCAGTTGTGATGCTTTTACCTTTCACAGCTTCTGCGACGCCCTCAAAGTCAGCGGGCAGCATGTCGGCTCTGGCGTTCGGCAGATTCACCATCTCTCGCAGTTCCTGAAGACAAAATAAACACTTCAAAACTTTCACTTACAAAGTAAACAAACAACGCAATTATACATCTTTGCCCTTGAGTGCTTTCTCATTACGCAAGACACTGGGGTTTGTCCCGACGGGTTCATCCTCCTGCTCTGACTTTCACATTCCCCCCATCCGCCCGTCGAAGGACTTTCGTTCCCCATGAGGGTGTAAAACAGGAGGATCGTACCTTGATGGTACAGGCGATCTGCAGAGGCCCTCGCCGGCCCACGATCAAAACCCTTCGCACTTTACTGCCCGCCAACGCCGCCAGTGCATTCTGGGTAATATCGGTCTCCTGTAAGAGGATAACGCACAAACATTAGATAAATCAGATCGTGGGATTAAAACAGGAAAGGTTTAAAGCAGAGGAGAACTCGCACATTTAAAGGGAAAATTAACCCATTATTTACTCGCCATATTATGTGTACAGTAATGCCTCGAGATACGAGCGTCTCTAGTATTACAAAATACGAGCAAGCCTTCGGGCAGATTTTTGCTTCTAGATACAAGTAAATATTCGAGATACGAGCGTACTGATGCAGATAGCTGATTTTCTCTCCATTTTGTGCATTATTCTTCATAATAGCGATGAGCTCTAAGAAAGTGAGTGGTAAGGATGGAGTGAGAAGAAGAAAAGCATGATGAGTGTGTGCTCGCGTGAGTGATCTAGCACACGTGTGTCCCCTTACACCAGTGCTTCTCAATTATTTTCTGTCACGCCCCCCTAGGAAGAGGTACAATTTTTCGCACGCCCCCCCTTCCCCATTTTTGGAAATTTTGCCTTATTGTTTCCATGGCAACGCGTCATGCTTGTCACGTGACATACCGCAGTCACAAAAAGCGCTGTATAATAGATCATTCAAAATAGTCACCAACTTAACTCAACTTGTTGAAACCTAAATGAAATCTTATGTGGTTGAAAACACTGAATTGTTGTGATAAATGACAAGCTCTGAGCTCTTTTTTTGGATCAGTGCCAGATATCGTGTGAAAACTCGTGTGAAGTTAGTGGTTGATCACGTGACACATATGAACACCGGTGTGATCGTACACGTCAAAGGATGAGGGGACGGTTATCTGAACTTCATATCTGCTGCTCTTGTTCAGTGCAAGAAAACTACTCCCTGGCAAAAAATGCATGTACCCCAGGCTCACGCGCGCCCCCCCCCGGCATCGCTCCGCGCCCCTCCACTATTTGAGAACCACTGCCTTACACTCCTGTGAGAGGACTGAGATCGGAGGGAAAACTCCTCTTAAAGATCCCCAGAACCCGCATAAAGACAAGGGGAAATCGAGCTTTTGAAGTGCCCCCCCACCCCCACCCCCACGCTATGGAACAATCTTCCAGACCCTGTTAGAATGGCTTCCAGTTTATCCAAGTTTAAATTATGCCTTAAAACACATCTTTTCTCTCTCGCATTTGGTGTAAAATATGTATTTATTTTTCTTCAATCTGTTGTACAGCACTTTGGTTGGCCATTTTTAAACGTGCACTATAAATAAACCGAACTTGAACTTGATGTATGATCGCAGTACATCCAAGTTATGTGCCATCCTAACGCAGAAGGATGCGATCGAGAACGTAAATCCTGCAAGAGCTCAGCAGTGGCGAGGAGGAAAACAAGTGAAATTAAGGAAATGATGGTTATGTGGTTTCTGGTTTCTAAATCGTCTGCTGCTCGTGCTTCGGCGCTTTTTTTGACGACACGTGCCTTACTTATTTTTAAAGGGAGACAGAAACAAATGCCTGTCCATTGGTATTTCATTAAAAGGTCTGCGGCAAGTGAAAGTGAGGATAGTCAGGCGAAAAAAGTGAAGAAAAGTGAAGAATACAAGAATACTGTCTGTCTACTGTCTGTAAAAACTTATAATTAAAACCACATTTTATTTGATCACATGGATCCTTATACTGTATACATGTACTATAATTGTGTGTGTGTGTCTATTCCAATAAAAAACATGTTTTTTTCCCATTGTTACGGATCTGGAACGGATTAATTTGTTTTCTATTATTTCTTATGGGAAAACATGATTCGAGATACGAGCAATTCGAGTTACGAGCTCCACCCTGGAACGGATTATGCTCGTATCTCCAGGTATTATTGTACAAGACAATCTGAGTTATAATAAAAACATATCCTGGTTCTTCCAAGCTTTATAATGGGAGTGAATGGTAACTTTTTGAGTTTTTGAAGCCCAAAGAAGCGCATCCAAAGAAAAGCCATGCATTTTTATAAGAAAAAACATACATTTATAACTTTATAAACTATAACTTCCAGGTTCCGGTAACGGCCGTACATGAGTCTATTTCCGGCGGAAGAGTGACCTCTGACCCCACACATGATGTAGGACTAGAGTGAGCTTAGGGGAGAGTAAACGCTTTTCTAAAAGCTACAAAAATTAGGTGGATATCTCTCCGATCTTAATTAGAGTAAACGACCATCTTTCCTCTCTTGCTTTGACTTGCAGTAAAAATTCAATCTGTTTATGTTTATGAAGATTGGAAGCACATTACAAGTCAAAACAGGAAAGGATGGTTTATAAATCTCTTCCCTAAAAATATGGCTCATTTAATAAATGAAAGCCTTGTTTTGTGAGTCTTAAGGAAATATAACAGTGTATAACATTCAGAGTTGAAGGTGGTTTTAACTTGTGATTCAGGCGGATCATTTTTGGCAGGAACACCACAAGTCGAACAAAGTTTGGGGGAAACCGAAGAGCAAAAAGCACCTTTAGCATTTCCAGAGGGGCGAGAAGTATTCGGGCGACATCCAGAGCCACATTTCCCTGTCCCAGAATCACAGCTGTTTTGGAGGCGAGATCAGGACACAGCTGGAGAGCAGAAGGACAGATGCTTGCATTAATGAGGTCTTCGAGACCCACAGATCACTCTGGACCGGATGAAATCCACCCGCACCTCTTTATTCGTGGGAAGCCCGTTGTACCATCCCACAAAATCTTTAGCTGAATAAACCCCGGATAAATCTTCCCCTGGGATTTTCATGGAGCGATTTCCCTCGGCGCCGTAACTCTGTGAAAAGAGATGCAGATGTGTTGAAGATTGTTTTTACACAAAGATTAGATTTGTGGGGGATTCCGGTATATCATGGTCTATTATCATGTCAACTTGCTTTCTTGTTTTAACAGGTTTTGCATTTCTTTAAGGAGCCGATTAATTGTAAGCATCACTGATCTGAGCTTTTTTTTTTTTTAAAGACACACTTTTTTCACTCAAAACAATAAGATCAATCAGATCTAACTCAAAGAAAACAAGCGGATAAAAAGATTGAATCCAATACATTAATGGACAAAAATTGACATCTTCACCTTATGTTCAAAAATGATTAAAAATGTTTAAATGTCGAATTGTGCAATTTTTGGTCATTCAAAGAAATTATATAGAAGAGAGACCAGACGAAATATTAACAACAAATTATTTTGTAGTCAATCTATACTTTTTCCAGTGAGCTTTTTATTTTTCTAAGTGTTTTTATTTTTATTTTTTGCATATAAAATAAAACCTGTATTTGCAGGTTTTGCCAAATAATTTTATCAGATACCCTAATCCTCGTAATTAAAACATAAAAATAATATAATTTATTATTAATAATATAATAATTAAAATAATAATATTATTTTATATATATCATATATACATTTATATATCATTATTTTATATATATATATATATATATATATTTTTTTTTTAATATTTTTAAAAAAGGAGAAAAAATATATATATATACACAAATATGCATATATAGATATTTGTAAAATATCTTATTAAATATTTAAAAAAATATATTTTCTTCTATTTTTTTGGATGGTTTAATCGAACTTGTTAGGCCACTACTTTATTTGCTGATATATATTATAATTTTAATATATTATAGTTTTTAATGAAAGATTTACAAGCAACTTAAAAATCTGTCATTTTTGACCCGGAACACAAAATCAGGTCAAAGATTTTCAACAGCGCAAGTGTTGGTTTTAGTCAGTTGTGTTAATGCGGTTTCCTCACCAGCACCACCGCGTGATACGCCCGTCGCAACTCCTCAATCGCCACATCTTTGCCCACATTCACGTTACCATAGAAACGGCATCGTTCATTCTGGGCCGTTTGAGTGAAAGTGTTAATGACATTCTGGAACAATAAGATGAGGAATAAAAACATGCATTCATTGAGCAGTGCGTGTTTATAGCAGCAACTCTAGAAATATTTTTCAGCGTGAGAAAAGTTATCTAGCAGAAGAAATATGAAATGGAAATATGAAAACAGGACGTCTCGTTTTCTGTCTGAAAGACTCATGATGTTTATCATGGATCTCACGTGTGTGCTGGTTGAAGACAGATAACACTTTGAATCTATAGCAACATTATCAAAATATACTTCAGACATAAACAAGCATTCCTGACCGATCTGCAGCGATCAGACAGGCGACCTCCCTGATTTGTGTTCTTCTGTTTACTGAGTTGGGTTGTGTAATGGTGCGGTTTGATGTTTGTGTCGTCTGGTTGACTAGGGCTTGTGCATCTGCTTCCACTCTGGAGATGATGGATGGATGATAGATGGATGATGAATGGATGATGGATGGAAGGATGGATGGATGATGGATGGATTGAAGGATGGATGGAAGGATGGATGATGGGATGGATGGTATGATGGTCTGATGGATGATGCTGATGGATGATGAATGGATGATGAATGGATGATGGATGGAAGGATGGAAGGATGGATGGATGGATGGATGATGGATGGATGGATGGATGGATGGATGGACTGGTTGACTAGGGCTCGTGCATCTGCTTCCACATGGGACATGATGGATGGAAGGATGGATGGATGGATGGATGGATGATGGATGGATGGATGGATGGATGGATGATGGATGGAAGGATGATGGATGGATGGATAGATGATGGATGGATGGATGGATGGAAGGATAGCAGATCAAAGAACCACTTGTGGGAAAGTTACGAGATTTGATACAGAGATAGAAAACAGTCTGATCTCTCCATATCAAATACACAATCACTAACTCCATCCCTCCACCAACTGTCCATCATCATCATCCATCCATCACTCATCTATCATTCACTCATCCATCCATACATCTACCCATCATCATCATCCATCTTTCATTCATTCATCCATCCGTCATCTATCTATCTATATTTTTCTTTATTGTTCTTTAGTGTTGACATTTCTAAAATAAATGAAGATAATGGCGGGGAAATAAAGATTCACAATGACGCTTTTATGATTCAATCTAAAATCATGTTCAGATTGTAAGTATTAAATAAAAAGCTCAACACTTTTGTATCCGCCTTTTACTTCCAAAATGTCGTTGAGTAAAACAGGATATTTATTTAGAAAAAGATAATTTTTAAATATTATATATTTTTTATATTATATATTTATTTTTATTAATAAAGTTAATAAAATCGTCTCTGTATGACAGGAATGGAAAGGGACGGGTTAAAAAATAAGAGACACTTCATGGTGACGAAAGAAAGGCCTGACCTTGACCTCAGGGTGATCGGGCGCGACCCCAAACCGCACCAATCCAAACGGCACTGGCAGCCGCTCGTAAATGTCCACGACCGCATCTTGCCGAGACTGAAAGGGACAAACGAGCGTAAACAATCCTGCAAGTCAAACGATGACATCTTTCCTAGTCAAAAAACCGTTTTGTGTTTTGATTGTGTGTTGCAGAGTTTAGAGAGCGTATTAGAGATTGTGAGTTTCTTTGTGTGTTTTCTAATGCTGATTTCTGGGAAAGTACTGAGTAGAAAGACTGACGCCACTTTTGTTTATTATAAATTGTTTGATTTCGGTTTGTGGTTAATGAGTTTATTTCCTTAGGGTTTAGGAAAGGGGTTTTGACAAGGAGGATCACTACAATTTTCTTAATCTATCATGTTGCAATGTTTCCTCGAGGCGAAACATGAAATTGGAGGATTGTTCAAAACAAACAAACAAACTGTCCTTCTCGTCGAAACCTCTTTACAAAACCCTAATATAAAATACAACTCTGTCTCTCTCTCTCTCTCTGTCTCCATCTCCGTCTCTCTCTCAATTCAATTCAAGTGTGCTTTATTGGCAGGACAATTGTTACAATGTATTTCAAAGCATTTCAAACATAAAATATACATTTACAGTGGAGTTGGGTTATGTCGACGGCATCGGGGGTTGCAAAAAAAGCATCAAGATAACCGTTTAGTGAGATAACCCATATATCATATATTAACATATATTTTCCCACATATAACCCGCAGACGCAGATAATACGCACACTCATATAGCCTGCGGGTTTTGTGTAAAAAAATCGCTGCCATAACCCGCACCCATAGATTGATTTACTTTTTTGTGTAAGTTCACATTTCGAATTTCAAATGTTGCTCGAATGACTTCAATTATCAGAACTGTTCAGGCTTGATACACAGTGCTTGTGCGTGAAATTCACACAATAAGAAAACAAACAAAGAAATCAGAAGAAAAAAAGCAGTCTCTCCCGCTTTAAGAAGAGCCCGCCCTCATGCAGCACAGCCAATCACGTCGTCTTGCATGATTGACAGGTCAGACAGCCTATCAGCACCAGCTGTCAGAGGGACAGTACAAGCGCCAGAGACAACAACCCTCACAAGAAATAAAAATGAACATTTATTGATGTACATGATGTGAGTTATTAAATTAAAATGTACATGCTCGAGTTTTTGGTGTATTTTTACACAACAGTGTTGCCGCGATTTCTTTGATTCGGCATTCATCTAAAAAATGTACATACACTGTACTGTATATGTAAACTCAGCGCATGTGCAGTGAACTAGGTACCTAATTAGTCACGAAATAACCATGTAAAGTGGAGAATTTGTCGCTTTTTTGTGCTCGAGATATGAGATTTCTGCAACATAACAGAATCGACATAACCCACAGGAAGAAAATGCTAAGACAAATAGGGAGTTTGGCGGTTCCACTTCAAAAACGTCGACATAATAGTATTGGCGAGTTAACCGTGACTCGAGATAAGTGAACTCCACTGTACATACATCAACGTAGAAAAATAAACATTTTTGAATTCTCTGAGTGTGTGAGTGAGTGAGTGAGTGAGTGAGTGAGTGAGTGAGTGTGTGTGTGTGTGTGTGTGTGTGTGTGTGTGTGTGTGTGTGTGTGTGTGTGTGTGTGTGTGTGTGTGTGTGTGTGTGTGTGTGAGTGATTGAGTGAGAGAGTGAGTGAGTGAGAAGTGTTAGTGTGTGTGTGTGTGTGTGTGTGTGTGTGTGTGTGTGAGTGAGAGAGTGAGTAAGAGATTGAGTGTGTGAGAGAGTGAGTAAGAGTGAGTGAGTGAGTGAGTGAATGAGAGAGTGAGTGAGTGAGTGAGAGAGTGAGTGAGTGTGCGAGTGAATGAGAGAGTGAGAGAGTGAGTGAGTGAGTGAATGAGAGAGAGAGAGTGAGCGAGAGAGTGAGTGAGAGAGTGAGTGAGTGAGTGAATGAGAGAGTGAGTGAGTGAGTGAATGAGAGAGTGAGTGAGAAGTGTTAGTGCGTGTGTGTGTGTGTGTGTGAGAGTGAGTAAGAGATTGAGTGTGTGAGAGAGCGAGTAAGAGTAAGTGAGTGAGTGAGTGAGTGAGTGAGTGAATGAGTGAATGAGAGAGTGAGAGTGTGCGAGTGAATGAGAGAGTGAGTGAGTGAGAGTGTGCGAGTGAATGAGAGAGTGAGTGAGTGAGTGTGCGAGTGAATGAGAGAGTGAGTGAGTGAATGAGAGAGTGAGTGAGTGAGTGAGTGAGAGAGTGAGTGTGCGAGTGAATGAGAGAGTGAGAGAGTGAGTGAGTGAATGAGAGAGTGAGAGAGTGAGTGAGTGTGCGAGAGAGAAGTGTGTGTGTGTGTGAGTGTGTGTGTGTGTGTGTGTGTGTGTGTGAGTGATTGAGTGAGAGAGTGAGTGAGTGAGAAGTGTTAGTGTGTGTGTGTGTGTGTGTGAGTGAGAGAGTGAGTAAGAGATTGAGTGTGTGAGAGAGTGAGTAAGAGTAAGTGAGTGAGTGAGTGAATGAGAGAGTGAGTGAGTGAGTGAGAGAGTGAGTGAGTGTGCGAGTGAATGAGAGAGTGAGAGACTGAGTGAGTGAGTGAATGAGAGAGAGAGAGAGTGAGCGAGAGAGTGAGTGAGAGAGTGAGTGAGTGAATGAGAGAGTGAGTGAGTGAATGAGAGAGTGAGTGAGTGAGAAGTGTTAGTGCGTGTGTGTGTGTGTGTGTGTGAGAGAGTGAGTAAGAGATTGAGTGTGTGAGAGAGCGAGTAAGAGTAAGTGAGTGAGTGAGTGAGTGAATGAGTGAGTGAGTGAATGAGAGAGTGAGAGTGTGCGAGTGAATGAGAGAGTGAGTGAGTGAATGAGAGAGTGAGTGAGTGAGTGAGTGAATGAGAGAGTGAGTGAGTGTGCGAGTGAGTGAGAGAGAGAGTGAATGAGAGAGTGAGTGAGAGAGTGAATGAGTGTGTGTGTGTGTGTGTGTGTGTTCAGCCAGTTCTGTCTGTATCTACAGTGAGAGAGTGATTGCTCAATCTGAACCTCGTCATTCTTCTTAGTTTGCTCTCTTCCACTGTACTCAGATATTCTGCCGTTGTGTAATCTCTGTTTAGGGCCAAATGACATTCATTACAAATAACATGTTATCTCTCTCTCTCTCTCTCTCTCTCTCGTGCCCCAAGCCAAACTTGGCATCACGTTCCCGGGTAGAGACGCACAGACTCTCCCCAAAATCACAGAGAGGTAGTAAAACACACGCTCATAGCAGGAATAATGATAAGAGAGAAGCGATGACACAGACCTTCAGGAGCTGCTGTGCCGTGTAAAACCCTGCAGGCCCTCCTCCTACGACACACACTCTCGGGCCAGACGCGGAGGAAAGATCACGCACACCTGCAAACCACCCATCACACGTCACAAACACGTCCTGACACAACAAAGATTGAGCAATCAGATTAAAACAATAAAAATTTCAACACACTGCGATCTATCTCTCATCTATCTATCTCTAGTTTAATTTAACTTCAATTAAACTTTTATTAGCGTCACAGTCTGTTCACTTGAACCAGTGCCAAGCGTCTAAAGTCTCAGACGTTGTTCCTAAACTAGACTTTAGTCCGTTACAAACCTGACGCAACTTTGCAGCAACAATAGATGCAACATAATCTAATAGAGTTAATATGTTCAGAGTGAGTGAGAATAAATTCAAATGTAATAATGTATTATTAGTCAGGTAATTGTGTCGTGCCAATTACATAATCATTTCAAATATAATCAATACAAAACATTGAATGCTCGGAAATGGAGTAAAAGATGCATTCCTGGTCTTGAAAAAACACATAATACAGCTGATCTTTAAATACTCAGACCAAGATAAAAAAACTCTTTCAAAGGCAAACATGAGAAAACGATGGAAATGTGGATAGAGAGAACAGAAGGTGATTTGCAGAAAGGACAGACATCTCTAAACTCTTGATCTCTATTATTATTGGCTTTGCTTCTGTGGAATGAGACGTTTGCATCAGTCGCACTGGGAGATTGTAAACATTATTTTTGGGTGAGTTGCAGATCATCGCACTATTTCCAGAGGAAAGACTGATGTTAGGAGAAAGAAAGTTCAAATGTTAATTTCAAGAAATCTCCTTTGTTTGTTCAGCGAGAAGCTTTTAGACAGATCAACATCTTCCAGTTTTTACAGTCTTGCATATCATTACATCTATCTATCCATCCATCTATCTATCTATCTATCTATCTATCTATCTATCTATCTCTCCTTTTATCTATCTATCTATCTCTCCTTTTATCTATCTATCTATCTATCTCTCCTTTTATTTATCTATCTATCTATCTATCTATCTATCTATCTCTCCTTTTATCTATCTATCTATCTCTCCTTTTATCTATCTATCTATCTATCTATCTATCTATCTATCTATCTATCTATCTATCTATCTATCTATCTATCTCTCCTTTTATCTATCTATCTATCTCTCCTTTTATCTATCTATCTATCTATCTCTCCTTTTATTTATCTATCTATCTATCTATCTATCTATCTATCTATCTATCTCTCCTTTTATCTATCTATCTATCTCTCCTTTTATCTATCTATCTATCTATCTATCTATCTATCTATCTATCTCTCCTTTTATCTATCTATCTATCTATCTATCTATCTATCTATCTATCTATCTATCTCTCCTTTTATCTATCTATCTCTCCTTTTATCTATCTATCTATCTATCTATCTATCTATCTATCTATCTATCTATCTCTCCTTTTATCTATCTATCTATCTCTCCTTTTATCTATCTATCTGTCTCTCCTTTTATCTATCTATCTATCTATCTCTCCTTTTATTTATCTATCTATCTCTCCTTTTATCTATCTATCTATTTATCTGTCCTTGTATGTATCTATCTATCTATCTCTCCTTTTATCTATCTATCTATCTCTCCTTTTATCTATCTATCTATTTATCTGTCCTTGTATCTATCTATCTATCTATCTATCTATCTGTCTCTCCTTTTATCTATCTATCTCTCCTTTTATTTATCTATCTATCTCTCCTTTTATCTATCTATCTATTTATCTGTCCTTGTATCTATCTATCTATCTATCTATCTATCTATCTATCTATCTCTCCTTTTATCTACCTATCTATCTGTCCTTTTATCTATCTATCTATTTATCTGTCCTTGTATCTATCTATCTATCTATCTCTCCTTTTATCTATCTATCTATCTATCTATCTATCTATCTATCTATCTCTCCTTTTATCTATCTATCTCTCCTTTTATCTATCTATCTATCTATCTATCTATCTATCTATCTATCTATCTCTCCTTTTATCTATCTATCTATCTCTCCTTTTATCTATCTATCTGTCTCTCCTTTTATCTATCTATCTATCTATCTCTCCTTTTATTTATCTATCTATCTCTCCTTTTATCTATCTATCTATTTATCTGTCCTTGTATGTATCTATCTATCTATCTCTCCTTTTATCTATCTATCTATCTCTCCTTTTATCTATCTATCTATTTATCTGTCCTTGTATCTATCTATCTATCTATCTATCTATCTATCTATCTATCTATCTGTCTCTCCTTTTATCTATCTATCTCTCCTTTTATTTATCTATCTATCTCTCCTTTTATCTATCTATCTATTTATCTGTCCTTGTATCTATCTATCTATCTATCTATCTATCTCTCCTTTTATCTACCTATCTATCTGTCCTTTTATCTATCTATCTATTTATCTGTCCTTGTATCTATCTATCTATCTATCTCTCCTTTTATCTATCTATCTCTCCTTTTATCTATCTATCTATCTATCTATCTCTCCTTTTATCTACCTATCTATCTGTCCTTTTATCTATCTATCTATTTATCTGTCCTTGTATCTATCTATCTATCTATCTCTCCTTTTATCTATCTATCTCTCCTTTTATCTATATATCTATTTATCTGTCCTTGTATCTATCTATCTATCTATCTATCTATCTATCTATTCTTTCTTTTATTTTCCTTTTATCTACCTATCTATATCTCCTTTTATCTATATATCTATTTATCTGTCCTTGTATCTATCTATCTCTCCTTTTATCTACCTATCTATCTCTCCTTTTATCTATCTATCCTTGTATCTATCTATCATTTCTCTGTCTGTCTCTCCTTTTCTCTATCTATTTATCTGTCCTTGTATCTATCTATCTATCTATCTATCTATCTATCTATCTATCTATCCTTTTATCTACCTATCTATCTATCTATCTCTCCTTTTATCTATCTATCTATCTATCTATCTATCTATCTATCTATCTATCTATCTATCTATCTATCATTTCTCTGTCTGCCTCTTCTTTTATCTATCTATCTATCTATCTATCTATCTATCTCTCTATCTATCCTTTTATCTGTCTATCTCTCTATCTATCTGTCCATCATCTGTCTATAAAGCCACACTATTCTTCTAAATTTCTCACAAGGTTTGTTGAGCCAACATTGCTTTATCTAAAACCTGCAGATACGTTTAAGAGTCGTGACGTCATGAACACAAACACGAGTGTCACATTTTAAACTCACCGCCTTCAGCTGACAGACACCGAGAAGCGCGCGACAGGCTGGGGATCTTCATTACAGAGCCTTTCATGAGCTTTATCATCATCATCTTCATCTTCTTCCGATGGAGTAACAGTCCAAGTGCAACAATGACTCAGTTATGAACCCAAAAGCGGCTTATGAAAGCGCGTGCTCGTGCGTTCATGAAATGGATCTGTATTAAAGACTTGCATTATCCATTTCTTCTCTCTGGCCCAAATCTATTGCATTCGGTGTATTAAGAGTCGGATTTTAAGATGTTGAGAGCAAAAATGAAGGAGATAAAAATGGAAAATATGTTGTGGGCAAATGAACAAATGTCACAGAGCTGCTCTTTTATATAAATATATATACTGTATATA
>JAWRVZ010000085.1:2575000-2690000 GCA_037043235.1 Rhodeus uyekii
TGTGTGTTGGTTTTTGTGGTTTATAAGGACATTTCATATGAATACACGCAACACTATGAGGACATTTTGAATTATGAGGACAGGGCCGGTGTCCTCATAATTCAGACAATGTAAACGTGTTTCTGAGCATTGGGAGAGCTGGAAAACAAAATTTCTGCTCAAGTCCTTATAGTACACAAAAACCTGATTTTGTGTAAAATTTGTGTATGAGACAGTGCCCCTGTAGCCGGGTCCCGGTAATGCACCGTCTCATGCATATGCACACATGTGTCTGAATCGCAGCTTTTGATTGGCTGATCGCCTGATGTCCTCATAATTACGGTTTTTGTCAAACCGGTGTAAAGGGGAAAAAATGACATTGCTTGCAAAATAACAACAAAAACATTAAAAAGGCTTAAGTAATTAAATAAAACAAAAAGGAATAATGATAATATCACCCATATTTTGATGACCCTGTCCTCCGACCTGAGATGCACGTGCTCTGTTGCTGAGACTGACTGCGCATGCGCAGAATTCACCGACATGAAGAGCGATCAGGTAAGAATAATGATAAATAAACCGTTTTATGTGTAATTAAGTCAAGTTTTCTGTTTATATAGTTTGTAGTTCGAATTATTCTACAGCTAATTTGACGATTGTGAAATTAAATAGCACTAGACTACATGTATATTACATTTCCTCATAACAACGCGTGAGGAATTAATTTATTATTAATTAATTTGTTCATTTATAATGTAAATAATGTAATATCTGTATGATGCTACTCACTACAAGTCATACAAATAAAGATAATAGCTGGTAGTGCACTTATTTTGGGTAATGGCTGATTACGTCATTGTTTAATTGAGATAATTACTTTTAATGCTGTTTTTAGTTGGTGATGTTGATGTAAGTGTATGTAAGTCCATATAAAACAGTCACAGTGTGCTTGAGAAAAAGAGAAAAAAATCTCTATATTGTTTTACAGTTTCACTTCCTAGCATTGAAATTAAAATAATCAGTAATGTTCCAAATATTTTAACCCTCTATAACAAATAAATGTGTAAAGCATTTGATTAGGCCAGTGATCTGTAAAAGTGATTTAAAACATTAATCTACACTGGGATTTGCAGGGGATGATGACAGCAACAAGATCCCAGAGGACCAAACTAAATCCAAAAGATGAAGATGGATTTGAAGTAAAATACATAAATTCATTTAAAGGTGAGTAACATACAGCTGTGTTTAAGTATTTTTTTTAATGTTTTCCCTGGCTAATCTGTTCACAGTTGGACAATTCCTATTGTAACTCATATAAATTGCATTGTATACTGTAACCTATTTATACAGGGAGGAAAATAAGTATTTGAACACCCTGCTATTTTGCAAGTTCTCCCGCTTAGAAATCATGAAGGGTTCTGAAATTGTCATCGTAGGTGCATGTCCACTGTGAGAGACATAATCTAAAAAGAAAAATCCAGAAATCACAATGTATTATTTTTTTTAAACTATTTATTTGCATGATACAGCTGCAAATAAGTATTTGAAAATCTATGTTAATATTTGGTACAGTAGCCTTTGTTTGCAATTACAGAGGTCAAAAGTTTCCTGTAGTTTTTCACCAGGTCTGCACACACTGCAGGAGGGATTTTGGCCCACTCCTGCACACATATCTACTCTAGATCAGTAAGGTTTCTGGCCTGTCGCTGAGAAACACAGAGTTTGAGCTCCATCCAAAGATTCTCTATTGGGTTTAGGTCTGGAGACTGGCTAGGCCACGGCAGAACCGTGATATGCTTCTTACAGAGCCACTCCTGGGTTATCCTGGCTGTGTGCTTCGGGTCATTGTCATGTTGGAAGACTCAGACTTGACCCATCTTCAATGCTCTAACTGAGGGAAGGAGGTTGTTCCCCAATACATGGCCATTGTCATCCTCTCCTTAATACAATGCAGTCGCCCTGTCCCATGTGCAGAAAAACACCCCAAAGCATGATGCAACCACCCCTGTGCTTCACAGTAGGGATGTGTTCTTGGGATGGTACTCATCATTCTTCTTCCTCCAAACACGTTTAGTGGAATTATGACCAAAAAGTTATATTTTGGTCTCATCTGACCACATGACTTTCTCCCATAACTATTCTGGATCATCCAAATGGTCATTGGCAAACTTAAGACGGGCCTGGACAGGTGTCTTTATGCAGCTAACGACCTCAAACAGGTGCATCTAATATAGGATAATACATGGAGTGGAGGTGGACAATTTAAAGGCAAACTAACAGTTTAGGGTTAATGAGTTTTATGGATTTTTTTATAGATTATGTCTCTCACAGTGGACATGCACCTACAATGACAATTTCAAAACCCTTCATGATTTGTGGGAGAACTTGCAAAATATCAGGGTGTTCAAATACTTATTTTCCTCACTGTACTTATCTAATCACACATTTTAATGTTGAGTATGTGATCTTTGCGGAGAAATTAAAGTACTTCATTTTGAATCCAATTTGACACAAAACAGTGCAATGGTTTGGTCAGCTGTGCAGAAAGAGATCCTCAGCTGAGACTTGATGAGAATACTCAACAGCTCATTTATTTACCGTTACATTTTTCCAAGATGATGCAGAATCTTTTTTTATGTATATACAGAAATGTAAAGTTGTGTTTTGCGTATGTTTAAAAAAATGAATGTTCAATAAGTAAACTCCTTTCTCTCTCCCGCAAGATCTCAAATACTGATCAACAGTTGACGCTTCATGAGAGCATTAAACAGGTAATGTATTTACCTTTGGAAAATTTTGGCATAGGCCTGAGCATTTATTTCTAATATGTTGTTTAATTGACAAATTTTTAACTCCAATCAGACTTAAAATACTACAATACTACAGACTTTTAGTTGTGTGGCTGACATTCAGTGCTAATCTAATACAGTACTAGATTTTTCTTTAATAGCATTTAAAGAATTAAGAAATCTTTTACAGATATAAGAAAAATAATAAAAAGTGCAGAAGAATGTGAGAATAAAAGGAAAAAAAGGAGAAAGAAATTGATAGGCAAATTCAGTGTAGATAGCACAGATCGGCAATAGATCATATGTACTGCTGTATGAGAAACATGAGAGCCCATTACAGAACATATTAGAAATAAACGCTCGTGCCAAATTTTTCCAAAGCTAAATAAATGACCTGTTTAATGCTCTCAAAAAGTGTCAGAGAGAGAGAAAGAAGCTTACTTATTGAACAGTAATTTTACTTTTCTGTAAAATACAATATATGCAGCTCATGGAGATTCTGCATCATCTTGACAAAACGTAACAGGTAAATTAATGACCTGTTGATCATTATCATCAAATCTCAGCTGAGGGCCAGTCTTGGTTGAAATCTTAAGGGGATAGATATTATAAATAAATACTTTTGCATAACGGGTGTTGACTATTGTATTTAAGTATCACTGAACTTCTGCCCATCCCCCACAATATGACACCAGGAGTAATTATGAGGACATTTTACACAACCCATGACTCCATCTGACTGTCCTGTATTAGATTAACACTGAACACCTGCCCATCCCCCACAATATGACACCAGGAGTAATTATGAGGACATTTTACACAACCCATGACTCCATCTGACTGCTGTATTAGATTAACACTGAACTTCTGCCCATCCCCCACAATATGACACCAGGAGTAATTATGAGGACATTTTACACAACCCATGACTCCATCTGACTGCTGTATAAGATTAACACTGAACTTCTGCCCATCCCCCACAATATGACACCAGGAGTAATTATGAGGACATCTTACACAACCCATGACTACATCTTAATCACAATAAACAACCTTAGGTTTATTATATCTTCTGTCTAGTTTGCTCCTGCTTTTGGCATAAACCTGCTATGATAAACACGTTTCCTGAAACTACAGTTAGATCTACCTGAAAAACATGAAGGACTCTTTATTTATTTTATCTTTATTCTATTGTTTTTATTACTTCTGCTTATGTTTAAATATGTAATATTTTATGCACTACAAAATTAAACGTATTTAAACTAGAATCCATGGCTATGTTCTACATTAAATTTTATGATTTTAACAAAACCTTAGATACTTATTATCATTACCAAGATAATCAACCTCATTTCCAAAACCTATATATCATTACCAAAACAGTTCTATAAATGTTAATTTAATTAAAAGAAAAATTGTAGTTTACTTTTCAACACTTGTACAGACTCTACACATTGTGTTCCTTCAGATTTGTCACATAATTAAAAAAATGGTCAGGTTTCATTTAAATATTCTAAAAAAATAGGTTGTAAATTGTGGAAGGTGTTGTGGTGATGCGAAAAAGCATTCAAAATAAAAATCCTGTTAATTTAAAAATAAACATTTCAGAATTTCAAATTACTGTGCATGATTCTGAATAATCCAATTTTAAAAATTTTAAAATGTATTAGCTTTTCTAACAACATTGACGTTTTCAGACTGTTGCAGTAATGAGAATTTTTAGGACTTGTTTTGGAAATTATGTTAAAAAATGTCTTAAACTGTAAGTGAATGTTTTTAAAATAATGTGCACAAATAATTTAGACTGGTTCAAATGTCTGAAATAATTTTTTGTTAATGCAAGCATTTTTTAAATTTTCATGTTTGACATGTTTTCATGAGAATCACCCATATATATATATATATATATATATATATATATATATATATATATATATATATATATATATATATATATATATATATATATATATATATATATATATATATATATATATTACACACACACTGTAAGTCAATGGCTACTGTCAAATGTTTGGATACTTATATTATTCAGAATATCATCTTTTGTGTTGAACAGATGCAAGAGAATTATACAGGTTTGGAACAACATAATGGTGAGGAAATTTGACAATTTTCATTTTTGGGTGAACTATCCCTTTTGTTTGTTTTCAGCTATTTTTATTACAATTTGTTTATGAAATGTTTTTAAAATGTTTGAGAAAAATGTATGTGTAACTTGATTTATGTAATTGTAATATTAATAACTACATTAATAAACTTTGCACTTTGCACTTTGTTCTCTGTTATATGTTCTCATGTCTGTTAAATGCTCATATGTGCATATCAGAACACAAATAGTAGGTCCTATAAAATACAGTTGCATATTTACATAATCATACACAATTTTTAACAATATCATCTTTTTAAATGGTTGTGTCTGTGTGAGTATGATCCCACAGGTGACTCTAATCATATGTCCTCATAAATCAGGTGTGTCCTTATAATACACAATGTATTCAGTTGTGTATGTGTTTACCGTGTCCTCTTAATTCATTTGTGTCCCTCTAATACATGTTTGTGACACTTGTGTGTATTGTACAGCAACTGTCCTCATAATCAGGTGTGTCCTTATAATACACAATGTATTCAGTTGTGTATGTGTTTACTGTGTCCCTCTAATACACGTTAGTGACACTTGTGTGTATTGTATAGCAACTGTCCTCATAATCAGGTGTGTCCTTATAATACTCAATGTATTCAGTTGTGTATGTGTGTACCGTGTCCTCTTAATTCATTTGTGTCCCTCTAATACACGTTTGTGACACTTGTGTGTATTGTACAGCAACTGTCCTCATAATTCCAGTTAGTCCTTATAATATAGTTTTGTGTCATGGGCGGAGCTTGTGCGTCTAATTATTAGAGTCCTCGTTAGTAGGTAAATTGTCAGGTTGTCATATTATAGGTTGTGTTGTGTGTATAGCAATTCTGAAGTGAGATCTGTGATGTGGGGCTCAAAAGAAAATTTTTGATAGTTGTCTCATCTCTGTAGAGCAAGCGGAAAGGGGTGTCCCCGTAAACCACCAACAGACTGGTTTGGGGCTCAGTGTCCTTGTAAACCACAAAAACCCGTATGTGTGTGTGTGTGTGTGTGTGTGTGTGTGTATCTGTCTGTCTGTGTGTGTGTACGTGTGTGTGAGTGTATGCGTGTGGGTGTGTATGTCTGTGTGTGCGTACGTGTGTGTGTGTGTGTATATCTGTCTGTCTGTGTGTGTGTACGTGTGTGTGAGTGTATGCGTGTGGGTGTGTATGTCTGTGTGTGTGTGTGTGTGCGTACGTGTGTGTGAGTGTATGTGTGGGTGTGTATGTCTGTGTGTGTGTGTGTGTGTGCGTACGTGTGTGTGAGTATGTGTGGGTGTGTATGTCTGTGTGTGCGTACGTGTGTGTGTGTCAGTGTGTGTGTGTGTATGTCTCTGTGTGTGTGTGTGTGTGTGTGTGTGTATCTGTCTGTGTGTGTGTGTGTGTGCGTACGTGTGTGTGAGTGTATGTGTGCGTGTGGGTGTGTATGTCTGTGTGTGTGTGTGTGTGTGTGTGTGCGTACGTGTGTGTGAGTGTATGTGTGGGTGTGTATGTCTGTGCGTACGTGTGTGTGTGTGTGTGTGTGTGTGAGTGTATGTGTGGGTGTGTATGTCTCTCTCTCTGTGTGTGTGTGTGTATTTTAGAGTCTTGATTTAGAGTTTAACCCTTTATTCGCTGTGCTCCATTGCCTGCATTATAAGATAAGAAATGATCTTACAGTGCACTTACAGCACAGTTTTATATAATCAGTTCAATAATTAGGTCAGTTCAAATGAATCAAGACAAATACATCTGGACAGAATATTGTGTGAGTCCACGTTTCACTCCTGCTGGTTCAGATTTAATCCATTCATTGCTGCTTGCATTACAGGATAAGTCCTTACTTTGGCCTTATTTGGTCTGATGTCTGAATATAGTCATGCTCTGTTTGTCTGTCAGAGAACTGTTTATCCGACTGAGTCTGGTTTCTCCCTAGGTTTCTCTCTCTCTCTCTCTCTCTCTCTCTCTCTTGTTTTGGTTCTTTGCCACTGTCGCCTCTGGCTTACTTCGTCTGGGACACTTAACACTTAATATTCATCAGTATTATTAACTGACCTCCTCTGACAAAATTGCATGAAGCTGAACTGAGCTGGACGATGACGTCCCTGTTTTCTCCATTAATAACGAATGATTATTACCACATCAGTCAACACTGAACTTTCCAAAGCCGAACAAAGACATTATTTTCTTCTGGATATGCTGTTCTGCCAAAACTGTGTTGCATCATCTTCCTGTTATCTCTGTAAAAAGCGCTAAATAAATAAATCTACTATTAAATGTTAGTGACATATTGTTAAATTCTGGAAATCATTTACAGTACCTACATATTATTTTGGGATTTGTTAGTTTACTTGATCTCGATTAAAGCACAAAACCTACTCAAATAGTCAAATACTTTTGAGTCAATTGCAATTTCAAGTAGATTTAGTGCATATTTCAATGATTATGCTCAGATAAGTTTCATTTTCCTTTTATTATAACAGACAAGGATATTTATTTTAGTGTCTGAGTGATAAGGATTTGTTTCTTAGAAGATTAGTTAGCCCCCAAAAATTGCATAATTCTCCTGCCATCATTGTCTTTCTAAACTGCATGACTTTCTTCTGTAGACCACAGAAGAAGAAGAAGAAGAAGAAGAAGAAGAAGAAGATCAGAGGTTTTCAGGTTTTAATAGTGACAAACAAAGCATCGTCGCACTGTAAAAGTAGTCCATATCAAAGTCAATTCGAAGTCAATTGTACATTAAATTACTGGCTACTAATAAACACAAAAACATTGTACATTTTAGATTTTAATTTTACAGTTTAATAAAGTTTGACTACATTTTCCAGCAAAAAGGTTCAGACAGACTTGCATCTCTCTAAGGAAACACAGTCAGTGTTTGGTTTGTGAGCTCTGGCATTGAAACTGTGTACATATTTGACTGATATTTATCCCATTTACTCTTTGACTTTATGGCTCTCTCTGGATTCACAACCATGAAGCACCTATAAACAAATAGACAGATGTTAGTTTCATTCAAGTGGAATGACTGACGCACCGGTTCCCAGTTCCCAACTTCATTTACATTTCACATTACATTTTATCCAAAGCGACTTGCACTGCATTCAAGAAACACATTGACATTCTAATCAGCTCTTGCTTTCCCTGGGATCGAACCCATGACCTTGACGTTGCAAGCGCCACACTCTAGTGAAAACAGACAGAAAACACTAAAAGATCATCTGAACTTTCTTTCTTTTTCACTAAGAAAAGTGTTTCCTTCTAAACTCTTAATTAAATGTGGATGCTTTTTCACGTTCACTCTTTCATAAACTTAGACTTTGCATTGCTTTTTGGACTAATATCTCTACTTTAACAGTGTCTCTCTCATCTTCTGTGTCTTTGTTTCATATTGTTTTTAAAACATATGCCTTTCATTACAGTCGAGCACTTCCTGTTGCTGGACTTGTTTATATGAAACTGATCAATACAAGATATTTATTGGGAACAAAAGTAGGTTCGTTAACCACTATTTGTCTGCTTCAGTTAGTATTACAGTCCAGGTTTTTGCAGTCCAGAGTTAAAACTTTAGAAAGTCTGTTTACACAGCTTAAGTATGTGTTACAATACTTTCCAGTAAACGGTATTAAGATGTTGACATCACTGCAGGTCAGGATGAGTGCTGTGACTGGAGCTGGAAAGAAACGGTAACGTTTAAAAAAAAAAGAAAAGAAAAAGTCTGTGCTGTTGACTGTTATACTGTATATTTCCCTGAAGTAGAAGAAGCAGAAAGTGATGCAATCATGTGCATTTGCAAAATAACCCTATCCTCAACATTCAATAGCATGTAAATCAAAACCGCCTGATGTTGCAGAATAAAATGCAACACTCCATCTGTGCTTTGATCTTCATTCCGAATCCCATCTGGATATAGTCTTTGATTTAAAAAAAACAGGATTTTTGCTCAAAATGTTCCTTTTTAGTGAAGCTTATACGTTTACACATTTCACTTTTTTACAGTAGTTTACTAGCGGAGCGTCAGGAATGATCGAGCAAAAACTAATATCTAGATGTGATTTTTGAGGTAATAGAAAAGAGTTTAAAAAAAAGTTAAAAAAAAGTTTTATGGCTCTTTGGACTCTAAACAAAGACCTCACAGTCCTCCACCCCCCTTCCTCCCTCCCTCCCTCCCTCCCTCACCGACGCTCCCCTGAGAAAGCATCTGGCTCTCTTAGACACACACACACACACACACACACACACACACACACACACACAAACACCTACACTGAGTACACAAAAATGGCTACATCCTCTATGTGACTCAACCTGTGAATGATGTATTCTTACGCATGTATGTCCGTGTTACGACCCTCCTTTGGCTGTTAACAATATATGGATTGAGGAGGGGAACATTATAAACCCAGTTCTGTAGTCACCACTGTGTGTGAGATGAGAAATACGAGACCACACAAATGACGGCGATTAAACAATAATTACATAAATATAGAAACCAATAATTAACCATAGATAAATAACCCTTATAATGAATATACAGAAAAACAAACATACATAAAAGGATGTCTGGGGAGAACAAAAAGCATAACTGGATGGATTGTGCCAAAAAAACTAAAACAATATACAGTAATCCCTGGAGATACGAGCATAAACGTTCCAGGGTGGAGCTCGTAACTCGAATTGCTCGTGTCTAGAATCATATTTTCCCATAAGAAATAATAGAAAACAAATTAATTCGTTCCAGATCCGTAACAATGGAAGAAAACATGTTTTTTTATTGGTATAGAACAGGGGTGGGCAAATTATTTGTCTCGCGGGCCACATTGGTTTCTTAAAATTGACAGAGGGGCCGGGGTGAAGGTCGTACCTGTACATTTACTTATAAGAAATCCTAGAAAACCTGTATAAAGTATAGTTTGGTCTTAAATCACTCGACTGGGACACGTGAAATTACAACAAAACAATATTAATACAATTTAATCGACAGAAAAACCATAATATGCAATGTGACTGAATCATATATTTGCTTCAGCTCTAGATTGACAATCACAGGCGTCTAATCACAACTGACCTCTGGAAAAAAGGGAACTAACCAATGATGTTTGATGTTACTATTACAAGAGCAAGCCCCGCCCCACGACTGACAGAAATAAAAGTGCTTGCGTGAGCAAAAACAGCAGTCGAGAGCGGGCGAATGTTCATGCGCACGCGAGTGATTAAAATGAGCTCCCGGGTACCCGTATTTATGTGTAGCTCTGTTTTCCGCTCGCGGATGTAATTTACGCGCGCGTAAACATCAGTTTTGCGCTCGTTCATTTTAGCACGGAATTAACGCCATAAAGGGGGGTGTAGAGGGGCTTGCGACACACGCCTAATCTCCAGCATAGATTCAGCGCCACTGCCGCTTGCAGCCGCGACAGAGTGACATTACAGGGAAATGTAAAATGAAGGAGGTTTAATAAAGGTTCGGCAAGTTCGGCGGGCCGGATTAAAAAGCCCAACGGGCCGGATATGGCCCGCGGGCCGTAGTTTGCCCACCCCTGGTATAGACACACACACAATTATAGTACATGTATACAGAATGATACATGTGTGATATTGAATAAAATGTGGTTTTAAAAGGTGCGGAGGAGGGGGGGGGGGGGGTACGTCAACACTTGATTCCGTATCGTACCTTACACGAACACTACATAACTTACGTAAACTTAAATTAACATAACTAAACGTAGCTTACATATTTTTTGTAACTTTTTTATTTTATATTATTGTTTTACTTGTTTTCTTCCCTTTTTTCGCCTGACTACCCTCACTTTCACTTTTAACAGAATACCTATCGAGGGAGATTTTGTCTCCTTTTAAAAATAAGTAAGGCACGTGTCGTCAAAAGCGCCGACGCACGACCAGTAGACGATTTATCAGGGTGTTTCTTTTCAATGCTAAGCTCTTGCAACACCTGCGTATCGTCTGTAGCTCGATCAACTCCTCACTCACTTTCTTAGAGGTCATCGCTATTATGAAAAATAATGAACAAAATGGAGAGAAAATCAACTACTCGCGGGCTACGCGTACAGAAGTCAGCGAACACATGAAGTGAATGTACGTCGCAACGGTAAGCGTCAGTACGCGTGCTCGTATCTCGAATATTTACTCGTATCTAGAGGCAAAAATCTGCCAAAAATCAAAACAAACAAGCAGTGTTTCCCGCTGTGCAGCAGCTCGTCCCTTAAGAAGCGATTCTACAGGTGTTGATCATCGGATGAGATGAGAAGAGCCCGCCCTCATGCAGCACAGCCAATCACGTGTTCTTGCATGATTGACAGGTCAGACAGCCTATCAAAGCCAGCTGTCAGAGCGACAGTACAAGCGCCAGAGACAACAACCCTCGCAAGAAAGAAAAACAGAAAGAAAATACAGCAAAAAAAACTAACGTCCTTAGCGACGTAACAGCATGCCATCCATGTTGCAACCATTTTAGTGATGTTTTGATAATTAGTTTAGACGTTAGATACTTATAACCTTGTGTAAAGAGAGACCTAAATGCTCATCTATATATATATATTCTTGAAATTATGATGTATATCATGTTATGCATCAAATTATTTCTATCCCTCTGTTTAACCAATCAGTTGAATCAGTTCTTGCTTTCCCTGGGATCAAACCCACAACAGGGTTTATAAGGTATAAACCCTGTTGTAAACACCAACACTCTACTAATTGAGCTACAGGAAAGCTAATTAGCTGGGAAGATAAACAAAGGGAACTCTATACGACGATCTTATCATCAGCGCAAACTACGTTTGAACAAACAAGGTATTCTTCAAGGAATTTACCAGCATCCAAACAAAGAACTCAGCAACAAGAGAAACCCCATGCAAGTATCAATTATCGATCTCTGAATTATCTCTTTCATTTGCACTAAAAATAATTTTTATTCTGTAGTTTTGACATATAATTAATTCAATTTTGTATCTAACCTATGAACTACAGACATACAATTCATACAGACACAATCATTACTAAATATGTACATATTATTATTTATAGCAGTGCATATATATTACAAAATAAACAGTCTGCCAAAGCTGAGACAGTCATCTTCACCCTTCACCATTTCTCCTGTCTGATGTCTTTCTGCGGCGCATTATATGGTCTCCTCTAACCTTTCCTCACAAAGAAAACTTTAGGCAACCAGACAACCAGACAAAGAATGCATGAAATCGCTGTGCTGCTCAAAAATGTACACCAACTTTGCTCATTATCCACTTGCAGGGAGAAATGTGTCTCATGAAAAAGTATAATTACACACATTTAAAAGGCAAAAGGAATGTACAAACTTATCAAAATCATAGGCCGTTTTCTTACCAAGAATCATTCTCATTCTCTCACTAGGCTGACACTCTCATATCTTTCTTTGTACTTTATTGCTGTTGCCTTGAAGACACACACACACACACACACACACACACACACACACACACACACACACACACACACACACACACACACACACACACACACACACACACATACACACACACACACACACACACAAAGTGTAGTTAATATTACATTTCTATAAAAACTATAACAAACTAAGGTAGCTGCTTACCTACCTTTAAATAAGCCATAAAACGTGTTAAACCTAGCAAATATGTAACATTTTCTCATAAATGCTATTGGCCAACATTAACTACAACCTGAACAGAATATCTCATTAGTTCATTTAATGTTAATGTAAGCTAAACGTTGCTTGTTATCGTATTTGAAATTGGCAATTCAATAATCAAACAAAGTTTTTTGAAACATGAAACATTATGGTTATAAAGTAAATAAATTGATCTATCTTATTATATCATAGATAGATAGATATATAGATGGATGATGGACAGTTGGTGGAGGGATTGAGTTAGTGATTGTGTATTTGATATGGAGAGAGATCAGACGCTTTTCTGTCTCGTTATCAAATCTCGCATCTTTCCCACAAGCTTTTATTTGAGCTGCTGCAGAAACTCCAGAGTGGAAGCAGATGCACGACGCCCCAAATCAACCAGACAACACAAACAACAAACAACACCATTACACAACACCATTACACAACATGACACAACATGATGTACACAACAATCTCAAGTCACGTTAACTTGACAATACTATTATATTGACGTTTTTGAAGTGGAACCGCCAAACTCCCTATTTGTCTTAGTATTTTCGATTCTTTAATGTCGATTCCTTAATGTCGCCGAACACTAATATCTCGAGCAAACATCTCTGACAAAATCGTCACTTCACATGGTTATATCGTGAGTCATGAGTGTACCTAGTTCACTGCGCATGCGCTGAGCTCGCGTTGCACGTACAATCCCACGCAGCCGCAGAAGAACTTGCGGAAGTGGCGGGTGTCTAAGACTCGCGGAAGTCTAAAGCCTTCTAGACGCTATTTTAGAAGAGTAAAGTGTGAGTGAGTGAGTGAGTGTGTGTTCAGTGAGTCGAACACGTCTGTGAGTGAGTGAGTGTGTGTTCAGTGAGTCGAGCGCGTCTGTGAGTGAGTGTGTGTTCAGTGAGTCGAGCGCGTCTGTGAGTGAGTGTGTGTTCAGTGAGTCGAACACGTCTGTGAGTGAGTGTGTGTTCAGTGAGTCGAACACGTCTGTGAGTGAGTGAGTGTGTGTTCAGTGAGTCGAACACGTCTGTGAGTGAGTGAGTGTGTGTTCAGTGAGTCGAACACGTCTGCTGTGAGTGTGTGTTCAGTGAGTCGAGCGCGTCTGTGAGTGAGTGTGTGTTCAGTGAGTCGAACACGTCTGCTGTGAGTGTGTGTTCAGTGAGTCGAGCGCGTCTGTGAGTGAGTGTGTGTTCAGTGAGTCGAACGCGTCTGTGAGTGAGTGTGTGTTCAGTGAGTCGAACACGTCTGTGAGTGAGTGTGTGTTCAGTGAGTCGAACACGTCTGTGAGTGAGTGAGTGTGTGTTCAGTGAGTCGAACGCGTCTGCTGTGAGTGTGTGTTCAGTGAGTCGAACGCGTCTGTGAGTGAGTGAGTGTGTGTTCAGTGAGTCGAACGCGTCTGCTGTGAGTGTGTGTTCAGTGAGTCGAACGCGTCTGCTGTGAGTGTGTGTTCAGTGAGTCAAACACGTCTGCTGTGAGTGTGTGTTCAGTGAGTCGAACACGTCTGCTGTGAGTGTGTGTTCAGTGAGTCGAACACGTCTGCTGTGAGTGTGTGTTCAGTGAGTCGAGCGCGTCTGTGAGTGAGTGTGTGTTCAGTGAGTCGAACGCGTCTGTGAGTGAGTGTGTGTTCAGTGAGTCGAACACGTCTGTGAGTGAGTGTGTGTTCAGTGAGTCGAACGCGTCTGTGAGTGAGTGTGTGTTCAGTGAGTCGAACGCGTCTGTGAGTGAGTGTGTGTTCAGTGAGTCGAACACGTCTGCTGTGAGTGTGTGTTCAGTGAGTCGAACGCGTCTGTGAGTGAGTGTGTGTTCAGTGAGTCGAACGCGTCTGTGAGTGAGTGTGTGTTCAGTGAGTCGAACGCGTCTGTGAGTGAGTGTGTGTTCAGTGAGTCGAACGCGTCTGTGAGTGAGTGTGTGTTCAGTGAGTCGAACACGTCTGCTGTGAGTGTGTGTTCAGTGAGTCGAACGCGTCTGTGAGTGAGTGTGTGTTCAGTGAGTCGAACGCGTCTGTGAGTGAGTGTGTGTTCAGTGAGTCGAACACGTCTGTGAGTGAGTGTGTGTTCAGTGAGTCGAACGCGTCTGTGAGTGAGTGTGTGTTCAGTGAGTCGAACGCGTCTGTGAGTGAGTGTGTGTTCAGTGAGTCGAACACGTCTGCTGTGAGTGTGTGTTCAGTGAGTCGAACGCGTCTGTGAGTGAGTGTGTGTTCAGTGAGTCGAACGCGTCTGTGAGTGAGTGTGTGTTCAGTGAGTCGAACACGTCTGTGAGTGAGTGTGTGTTCAGTGAGTCGAACGCGTCTGTGAGTGAGTGTGTGTTCAGTGAGTCGAACACGTCTGCTGTGAGTGTGTGTTCAGTGAGTCGAACGCGTCTGTGAGTGAGTGTGTGTTCAGTGAGTCGAACGCGTCTGTGAGTGAGTGTGTGTTCAGTGAGTCGAACGCGTCTGTGAGTGAGTGTGTGTTCAGTGAGTCGAACACGTCTGCTGTGAGTGTGTGTTCAGTGAGTCGAACGCGTCTGTGAGTGAGTGTGTGTTCAGTGAGTCGAACGCGTCTGCTGTGAGTGTGTGTTCAGTGAGTCGAACACGTCTGTGAGTGAGTGTGTGTTCAGTGAGTCGAACGCGTCTGTGAGTGAGTGTGTGTTCAGTGAGTCGAACGCGTCTGCTGTGAGTGTGTGTTCAGTGAGTCGAACGCGTCTGCTGTGAGTGTGTGTTCAGTGAGTCGAACACGTCTGCTGTGAGTGTGTGTTCAGTGAGTCGAACGCGTCTGCTGTGAGTGTGTGTTCAGTGAGTCGAACGCGTCTGCTGTGAGTGTGTGTTCAGTGAGTCGAACACGTCTGCTGTGAGTGTGTGTTCAGTGAGTCGAACGCGTCTGCTGTGAGTGTGTGTTCAGTGAGTCGAACGCGTCTGCTGTGAGTGTGTGTTCAGTGAGTCGAACGCGTCTGCTGTGAGTGTCCAGGAATTCCCAGATTCAGACATCGAGAAGGACGTTATTACTAATAGAAGCATTTTTTTTCAAGCGTTTTTCAACCGTTAAAGGCAAAACGCAATAAATAAATTTGTGAATAAACCATTTTAACCGCGTGTGCAATACTATCAGAACTGTGTCCGAGCGAAATGACTGTTATGAGCGAATGTGTTTATGTGTGTTGTGACTGTGTTTATGCTGTGAGCGATCATTGTGTTTGCAATGTTGGAGAATATAATTAAAGGTTTGGATGAAGAATGGAATGTGTTTTTTATTGTATACTGGTAAGTATCTTTTGTTAGTTGCTGCACATATGCCTTTTGTTGTTAGCAAACATATACAGTGTGTGTACATTTTTAAAGGATGCCGATCGCTTCAAACAAATCGCCATATTGGGTGTTGGTTATCTCGATAAATGGTTATCTCAACGCCTTTTTTGCAACCCCCAAGGCCGTCGACATAACCGAACTCCACTGTAATTAAAACTGTCATGGTTCTGTCAGGTTCAGTTCCGTTTCCAGTGTTTCTAGTGACAGAGCCGTCGTCAGTGACTCTCCCAGCTCTCAGAAAGGGCGGAGGCGGAGAAGGAAGAGCAGGGGCTGTCCTGAGGCCGCTGCTTTCCCGGAGCCTGCTGCCGTCCGGGAGGCCGTCCAGGAGCCCGCGGTACTTGTCAGCCCTGGTGAGGCCAAGAAGGCTGTGGACTGTTTTTTTTATTTAGCAGCGCTGAGAGCCTGGAGGAGCCTGAACTCTGTCTGCCTGACCCGCCGGCCGAGCCTGAACTCTGTCTGCCTGACCCGCCGGCCGAGCCTGAACTCTGTCTGCGTGACTCGCCGGGCGACCCTGAACTCTCTGGAGCCCACCCGGCTCGATCTGCCGGCCTTGCTAAAGCCTTCCTGGCTCATCCCCCCTGTTCCCCCCTCCCTGAACTTTTTTTTTCTTTTTGGGGATTGTTTATTTTTTAGAAATTTGTTGTTTTTCTTGACCTTTTCTAAATTTGGCTTTTCTTTAGGTTTGCATGGTCTTGATTTCTGTTGAGATTGTCTGTTTGCCCTCCCTCCCGTTCCTGATTTTTCCCATTTATCCTTGAGCTCCCTGTCTTGTATGTATCATGTGTGGTGGTAATGTTGGTTGTGGGTCGTTTCATGTAGGAACGCCAAGTGGCGTCCCTTTAGAGGGGGGGTAGTGTCACGGTTCTGTCAGGTTCAGTTCCGTTTCCAGTGTTTCTAGTGACAGAGCCGTGGCACTGCTCCTCCTCCTGTGTCTGTGTCTCAGTGTCTGCCCCGCCTTCTCGTTTCCAGTAATCATTCCCAGCTGTCTCTGATCACTCCTCCCCTCATGTGTCCTATAGTTCCCTTAGTGTTTGCTGTCTGGTATGGCGTCATTGTCTTTCCATGGTTGTACGCCCCGTGTCTGTTCTTAAATCCTGCCCTTGTTGAGGTCTGCCTGCTGTTTCATCCGGTTTGTCTGTGTTCCTTCATTTATTCCCCTAAGTGTTCAATATTGAGTTAAGTTTCTGTTTTCCCCCTTGTGGGTATTTCTTTTGTGAGTTTTGATTTATGTTTCTTTTGTTACAATTAAATAAATCCTCACTCTCACCCTGCATTTGAGTCCTCACTTTAATCACTCCGTGACAAAAACCAATTTTAAAGAACACAGTTATTAGTCAGTGAAATTACAATACAATTCATAGATCAAAGAGTTGAGAAATATTTACCTGGCAATGAAAACTACACACCGTGATCGTGTGTGGGATCTGTCTACAGATTCCCCGAATCCCTTGCCTTAAATCTCTCCATTATATACCCAGATAATTCAATCGTTTTGCCAAATGTCGTCTGATTAGGTTTTGGTCCCTCCCTCGGGAGGTCACAAATGGCTCCCTATTCAGGGCTCACAATGTGTATTAAACAGAGTCTGGTTTGAATGAAGGATCTAGATGATGTCAGGGTTTTCTGGACAAGGGAGGACCCAATTGCAGAGATGAGTGAAGTGTGTGGTGGAAATTATTTTCCTAAATGTTTATCATTAAAGCACAAGTGAGATTCTCGAAAGGTATAACAATCTTAAAGCTTTATTTCTTGCAAGAAAGGCATTCACACACAGAGACAACGTCTAAGCATGTGAAGGCAAAGAGCATAAAGTTTCATTACTTTTTATACAGTTTCTAAGCCCCCACCTTTGCTTCTAAGATCAGCTCGTCACGCTTAATGGCTAAACACAATATAGTTTGGATCTGTGCTTGCTAGCAACATACAACAGAAACAGAACATTCAGTTATATTGATAAGCTTGCCTACGTCTAAGGATAAGGATTAATAAGTGCATATACTTCTAAAGATTAATAAGTACATAATAAATAAAATGTCTATCACAAGTGAGATATTTATTTACAGGACAGTGACAGGGCAAACAGCAGTGAAAGTGTAATGATGAGCAAACAGTTAGGCAGGGCACACAATAGGAGAGCTGGCTGGTCAGGACTTAAGACAGATGACGCTCAAGCCAATGGTGGAGATCTGGCAGCGGATCGGGAAACCAGAGGCTTGCCACTTGGGGATGCAATGACGTAGCACCAGACCAGGCCAGGCCAGGAGTGTCAACAGCCAGGGTGAAGCAACAATAGACAACACTCAAGACAAAAGAAACAACACTAGAGCAAATAAACTGACAAAACTCTGAATAGAGAAAAACATGCAAACTAACTAAATGAGCATAACTAGAGAAGAGCACAAAAACTAGAATATAAAACTAGCAACAAGAGATAAACACCAATTCTAAGACAGTAGAAAAACCAAAAGCTAGCTAACACTTTAAACACAAGGAACTCACACAAAACGAACCAGCAAAGACATGAGTGAAACAAGCACAATATAAAGGGAACAGAGCACATGAGGGACAGGTGAACATACTCAACAAACAAGACTAGACAAGGACTAAACAAGGCAACTGGAACTGAGGAAGAGGAGCACATGGCAAACACGAACAAAGACAGAGCCATGTGCTCAAGCACGACAAACAAGCACACATTAAACAAAGACAAAACAGACAAGACTTTCAGGGCAGGATCCTGAGAGATGAGGGCTAATTACATACTGGGTGTTTGAATTCTAGTTGGAAGTATGAGACCATTTTACCATACGCACTGTGCCATTTCAGATGATACCAAACATGCATATTTACTACTCTTTACCTTACATAGAGTTTACAGAAAGAGTTGCAGATGTGTATGTGGAGTGTTTGTCCGTCAGTGGGTGGTGTCTCAGGAGCGTCCTTGTGTATTGTAATTGTGAGAGTCCTGTGGAAAAGCGGGTGGTCCCTTAGGGAAGTATTCTTGTATTGTAATGGTGAAGGTGAGGTGTCTGTGGAACAGCGGGCGATGCCTTAGGGAAGTATTCTTGTATTGTAATGGTGAAGGTGAGGTGTCTGTGGAACAGCGGGCGATGCCTTAGGGAAGTATTCTTGTATTGTAATGGTGAAGGTGAGGTGTCTGTTGAATGCGTTCCTTCATCCTGCCTGCCTTTGTTTGCTATCCTGCTACAAGATCCTTCTGTTATCCGTATTTCTTTGAGTTTGAATAAATCTAATCCTGCAAATGATTCCCTCTAATTGCCTATCCTTACACCTTAGGGAAGTATTCTTGTGTTGTAATTGTGAGAGTGAGGTGTCTGTGGGACAGTGGGTGATGTCTCCGGAAAGTCCTCTTGTATTGTCGTGGTGAGGGTGAGGTGCCTGTGGAGCAGCGGGTGGAGTCTCACGGGAACAAGGTCCTCGTTCAACTTACAAGATCGCAACAGGAAAAAATATATTAGTAGAAGCGTACACACATACTTAATGTATATAGAAATATAGCCTGTTACATAACCGCAATGCCCCGAATCTATTGCAAAGGAAACTTAACACAAAACTTCCTTTTGGCAACGAGTCAAACACAAGCAGGGCTGCATTATTGAAATTACACCACACAACTTTAGTGAAACTTAATTGAAAGTATGAGTGCTTTCTTACAATAAAATAATGTGTGAAAAACTTCCCCATCCGTGTTACAACAATCAGATCATTTTAGGGTTACATTTCAGAAACAAATGAAGTTTCCTTCTTACGAACAGCTGATCAAATGCCTTATTTGAAACAGAAACAGAACAGGCTTATTCTTTGACTTCTATGGAAAGCAACGCATGATTATGTGTTCATTTTTTAATTAGGTCAATAAAGCTAAATCACTCTAAATCCATGCTCCTCGGTTGTTTTCTGTTACGCCCCCCAAGGAAGAAGTAAACATTTCGTCCTTGTGTTTTTTGTTTCACAGCAATATCAGATGAAGATCAGAGTTAAGAAAGGTGGCAATCTTTCAAGTTGGCAGGGGGATTCATGCAGCAACAGGTTTGTTATCTGGAAACTATCAAGGTCAATTTGCTCAGCATGGGTAGTTTATGCCATGATCGCGACAGGAAGAAGAAATATATTAGTAGAAGGAACGTTCGCTTTATTGTTTCCATGGCGACGCGTCATGCTTGTCACTTGACATACCGTAGGCACAAAAAGCACTGCAGATGTATCACATTTATTTACTTTTTTCTTTTTGTTTAAAATAGTCAGCAACTTGTTGGCTCTTTCATCAACTACCTGATATTCAGATTCTCAGATATGTGGAAGTGAATGTGTTTTGTCGCTTAAAAACCTTTATAATGATCATGTTCGCTGATCTGTGATGCTTGACGGCGCCACGATGTTTGTTTGCGCCGCAGTTCAGAGAATCTGATCTGTCAGATTTACAACGCGCCAATTCTTCTCCTGAAATACGTGATAGTAAGCGGCCGGTGAAGTGGGAGAAGAACAGAGTGAAGTTTATAGTTATCAATACAATGTGTATCTGATATAAATAAAACATCTTGTCAGTTCACAATTGAACGGATTGCTATTTTCGCTTTTATAGACATCATTGTGTATTTTTCAAAGTATAAATGTATTGTTTTGCCAGTACTTATGAGTATTTAAATGTTAGAAACTTTATGTGGTTGATAACACTCAATTGTTGTGATAAATGACAAGCTCTGAGCGCGTCCGTCTCTGGATCAGCGCCAGATATCGCGTGAAAACACCTGTGAATTTAGCGATTGATGTAAGACATATGATCGTACAAGTCAAAGGATGAAGGGTTTGTTATCTGAACTTCAGATCTGCTGCTCTGTGCTCTTGTTCAGTGCCAGAAAACCAGATCCCTGACAAAAAAACAAAGCATCTTCCCCGGGGTCAAACGAGTCTAATTGAACCCATGAGTCAGGCTGGAGTCTAGTTTATAAGCCATTGTCTCACTTGTAAAGTACAAAAGCTATCAAATGTGCTTCAGTAAAAACCCAATTACATAACCCACACAATAACGAAATTTGTGTTTGAAGGTGCATATATATTTACAAATGATCCACATGAAATTCTTTCACTTTCAAAATGAGTCCATCTTTTCATCTCCCGCCCCGACAGGTTTGCACCTGTTCAGAAATCCCAAACTAAGAATTCGTCTTTTAATGTCTTTAATTTGTCTTTGCATTTATTATTTGTTCAGCATTGTTGTTTGTCTTTTGTAGTGGATTCATACTGTGACTGAAGAAAGTCCCAGACTTTAAATGGATGTTGAATTATTTGTTTTATTGCATCCTGCTCAAAGAATCTCTGAAAGCAAATCTATCCGTCATTTGATAGATGACAGATCAAACAAACAGATACCAACATGCCCTTAAAAATATGAGGGTAGGTTAGGATGTTGTTTTGTTCTCTCGATGTCTAATATAATGTCGAACCTGTGCAGTTCATTGTAATATTAACACAGAGGTCACCACTTTATTTCCAAATGATTTTACTGCACTATGAAAATGAATTGCATCCAAACATTCGTCTTCTGAAGCTTTTAATTGCTGAAATGCTTGCCTTTCTAAATGCTGTCTCCTGTTAATGTGATGACACACAATCAAGAATCAAGAGAGTCTGAGTATCTCAAGAAGGCTTTGTTAATTTCACGGTTTTCAAAATAATAACTCAAAGAATAACTTCATGTTACGTTAAGGAAGTGGAGGAGAGGTAGATCCAAGTTGAGGCTAAAACGGTTTATTAAACTAAATAAAGTTAACTCGGTGCAGCTGGAGACTGGAAAATGGCCAGTGAGATTACATAAGCATTCATTTACTTTTTGAACACACTTTTTTTTAAATGGAGACGGAGAAACTTGGAAGGTCTGTTGAGCTCTTAATACATCCAATGGCTTATGCATGTGAGCCGATACGGCGAGGAGACGAGGAACAGGTCGTGAACCAGCTGGTTTGGGAGAAGAGCGGGTCAGACACACTTCCTGGTGTGAGTGTGGATTATGTACGTGTCAGAGTCCATCTGCTGTCAGGAGGCTGATCTGGACCATTTACGTGAAAAAGTGAAGAAATACTTCGTAAAACATTTTTTTTTTTTCTTTAAATGCTCTAATTGTGTTTGTTACACACTGTTTTTGGACATCAGTTTGCTGAACAATGTAAACTTGTAAACCGTTTAATTTCCACTTAAAGATTGCAGAAGACGACAGGCCTTCACTTGTTCATTCACAATATCCATTATCTTGTCTGCATCTTGAATTATTTTATTTGCAGGGCAGGCGAGAAATAGGAGAAGACGCCAATAAGACGCCAATAAGAAACAAAAAGAAGCTGGTAATGCAACACCAGGAATGTAGGAGAAATCACAGCAGGAAACTAACACAACTGCTAAGCAATAGTGTAAACCATACAGAAAAATGAAGCCTGAAATATTCAGACGTATGGCAACAGGTACAATGACGAGGGAAACCAAATCAGCACAACAAAGGATAAGGACACGTTACACACAAACAGATAATGACTAAAGTGCATAATGAAAACCTAATAAAAAGAGTTGATTATAAAGTACTGTAATCTGACCAAACATTGTTATTTCACAGACATGAATATGAAATATTCCTCACATTGGGTTTATTGGTAACTGATGCCACACCACAGAAAGCTCATGAGTTTCACAGGATGTTGGCATGTTGTTGAGAGAGTCTTTCTGCTCTTTTACAGTCTGTCTGGAATCCAACTGGTTTCCTGTAAACGACTCGCGTTATGATGAAGACGCAGATTACGCCACCATTCAGATTCAATCAGCTTTGCTTCTCTTTTCAACGACAAAAATAGTTATAGACAGTCTGTAATCTTTCGAACTGAATTCAGACTGTTCTGTAGAAATCATGTAAACAACAAGATTCATATATTCACTTTATGCTGTAGTTCTGCTAATGATTAGATAGAATATATCTGTGGACTTTAACTCCTGAAATCATTTACTATTTATGATATTCAGTTACAAATCTGCAGAGGTTGAAGAGCAGCTGTGTTTATGTAAGCAGTCTGGAACAGTAAAATAATAACATGTTAAACAGCACCTTGACGGACAGAATCGGGACAGGCTGTTCCTATGCAAACATTTACATTTTGGCATTTGTCAGACGCTTTTATTCAAAGCTACTTATACTGCATCCAAAAAACACATTAACATTGTAATCATTTCTTGCTTTCCCTGGGAGTCGAACCCATGACCTTGACGTTGCAAGCGCCACTCTCTACTGTTTGAGACACAGGACAGCTGGACAGTAAACAGATTTGAAATCTTCATGAGGTAATATATAAAGTAGGCACACAATTCGTCCAATCTGATATTAACTGAAATAATTTGATGCATAATAAATAAAAGCTTGCTACACTTAAACTGTACCGGTTACGGTGAAGGTTAATTTTATTGTTTTGAACTTGCATGGGAAAATAATATAAAATTTGCTGGCATGATTGCACTTGGGAAGGAGGAAGGACCAAACACAGGGGGTAAGTGGGTGTGTGTGTGTATGCGTATATGTGTGTGTGTGTGTGTGTGTGTGTGTGTGTGTGTGTGTGTACAATGAACGGTGTTACACATGGCTTTAAGAATGTCATGGAAATCAGTTTAGACAAAACACTCATTTAGAATTAAATGTAATATGTCACATTCAGCTATAGAAATAACTCCATCAAAGCAGCTTTGATCAAATGTTTCTCATTCTTTCCCCCACAAGACTCAAGTCATTGTGACACACATAATGCAGATCAGCAAAAAGACCCTTTTTGTGATGCTATGATATTTGTAAAGCGGGTCTGGTTTAAGGGAATTTAAACATTTCCGAGAATAATTCTTACCATGCAAACGGGAAGTACCAGACCACTGTGATCATCTTCATCGCATTTACAACATCCATGGATTTGCTTCTACAATAAAAGAATATTAACTCTTAAGCATCTCGATTTCAATTAAAAAGCATTGCACTGAACAGAATGAAAGTCTAATGTTTATTATAACAGATTACAGAGCATCACAAAACAGCAAAAATGTGCAAGCCTGCATTCAAATATCATAAAATACTCAAAACTTTCATGATACATGATGACAAGATGACATGTGACATGATGACTTGTGTATCGTACATCGTTAACAACATTATGGCAGCCTTTGCAAAGAATAAAAGTGGAACATTAGCGCTTGCAACACCACAATCACGGGTTTGATTCCCAGGGAAAGCAAGAACTATTAGAATGTCAATGTGTTTCGCTTTGGATAAACCGTCTGACAAATGCAGAAATGTGAATGTAAATAAAAACTCTAGAAGGCATTGCATCTATTTCAGTGACAAAAACAAAGCGAGACGAAAATGCTTAATAATGAAAATTATTAAACAGTATATTTCCAAAAAGCAAATGTATGTTTATTAGAGTAGTACATATTGTTCGTTTACGGATTAAAATCAATTGGCATGCGACGTTCGTTAGCAGGTCAGCTCTGTGGAACAGAGCCAGAGTTTAACTGAACTAGCAAGTTTATTCTCTTACAGAGTTGACAGAAAGTGCTGATGGCAAACATGACATGAGAACGAAAGTGCTTATGCAAAACCAAGCACATGATGCAAGCCTTCAGTGTTTTCAGATAGCAATCAGATTTACTCAGAACCACACTAATCTCGTCATGCGTGTGGGACGAAGATGAGAGGACCACATCAATTTTATTTTAAAAGAAACAGATTAACACAACACAGTTTTGATGAGAACATTCCCTGAATAACACAAACACAGGGATTAAATACACAGAGGACGATTAGGGAAAAGGGAACAGCTGACGAGACTAATAAGGTAATTAATGACCAGACAGGTGATACTGATGACATGAGCAGCGAACTGTGGGGAACTAGCAGGTAAATCTGGCAACCACGAAGAAAAAATGTATCATGAGTTGAGCTGGTTTTCTACACAGCAACAAACCAGTTTCTTTGCAGGTTTCACATGAAAAAACGACTGTCCTCATTTCATCTGCATGTTTAAAAGGACGGCAGGCCAAAAACGACTCAAACTGCTGAGCATTGCACAAATCTCATGTGGTGTTAATTTATCTGTCACTGAGCTTTTACTTCTTAAACTTCCACAGTATTCTGCTCTTTTAAATACATTTTAAGAAATCCCATATACCAAAATACTTTGTGTTTGTGTTTTTTTTTTAAGTTTTAAAGCATTTATGCTATGTTACCATGTTAACTACTACTATTGTAGGTTTAAGAACATAAAAAATACTTAAGGCAGCTAACTTTTTCATTTTTTAAACAAAAGTGTTTAAATCCCGGAGTAAAAACAAATGTTTATCATAAGTGGTTGAAGATTAATACTGGTAAAGGTTGTTGAGTGGTTAATGTTTAACATAAGTTTATTATGCGCTTCACCCTGAGGATGTTTGATTTAACACTGATTCTTTAGTGTGTGGGAAAGACAAGGAAATATATCTCAGACTTTCATTTTCTAAACAGCACAAGCTGGTTCTTTATTCTTGATTCTGGGCTGATTGTCTCTGCCGTCTCTGGGTTAGTGAGAGTCAGATGATTCCTATTACTGTAGGAGCTTGCCAGGACACACAAAAAACCCCACATAACTTTCTGTACAAAGAGCTTTCAGTGCAGAGGGGCCAGTGAGGAAGGGAGAAATGTTAAATGAACAAATCACTATAAAAATGCCAATGAAATCGAGAGATTCTTCATACAACAATACAATTCACAGTGAGTCAGAACAAACACACTGAAAGCACCATAAAGGTCTATAACTACACAGATTACACAATATTCTTCATTTCAAATGACGCACTCACTTAGAAAAAAAGGTGCAGTGGTGCTCTTCAGGGTTTTTGACTCAATCTGAAACAACCCTTGGTTCTATGCACAAAAGGTTCGGTATAAAGAGAAATGTCTTAAATGACTTAAATATATGTTTATGAGTTACTTAATTCATATCATTAACTGTCAAACTGTAATTAGCTGCATGTTTTATTTAAAACTGTCTGTGTTGATTAGTCTCTTCCACTAGGGCTCTTATTTCATCTTCTGCTTTTGACCCCTCAGTCTCTGTTCTCTGCGTTGCTATTTTTGATAAGTTTAAGCCTGTGACTTTGTCTGTGTTACGGGTAAACGTTAGTAAGCTAAAGCCCTCAGGTTCTCCATGTGATGCTGTCTCTGCTCGATTGTTTAAGGAGGTTTTTCCAACTGTAGGGCCGACGGTTCTTGAAATTGTAAACAGGAGTGTGTCCTCAGGTAAGAACTGAATAAAACGCCATTATAAAATACACAGAACAAGCCAATCAATGTAAAGAGCAGGTGTGCAAAGTAATCGAACTATGAAAAACCATGGAAACAAACTACAGTAGTACCTCAAGATACAAAAGGCTCAACTTACGAAAAATCCAAGTTACGAAAGCAAAGACGAATAATTTTACTGCTCTACATACGAAAAGTTTTCAAGATACGAAAGGTTTCTGAAAGTCCGAGATTCGCCCCATAACAATTTTGAAACTCGCGCCACACGCCGCCATCTTAGTTATTGTAGACTCGCCACCATCCTCCTGCTCTCCCATTGGTTCCTGATGCTAGCCAAGCCATGAGATCCTTCTCTCTAATTGGACAGCATCCCACCCATCATGCATCTTCTATACGTACGTGCTGGCGTGCTTTAGCTCAGCCACTCCGCACCCCAAACTTTACATTTTTTATGTGTTTTCGTAAAGTTAAGTGTACGTACGTTATCTGCCGTTTGTCCTCCTCCTCCTCTGCCGCCACTTTCGGAGATAGCCTCACTCGAAAGGTAAGCTTCGACATTTTACGTTATTTCATTGTTTATAGGTCAATTTAGCTTTATTATGAAATTTAATGGGGTGTTTTTGGAGGGCATGGAACGGATTAGCCATTTTACATGTAAAATGTGTTCCAAGATACGAAAAACTCATTATACGAAGGCCGCCTCGGAACGGATTAATTTCGTATCGCGAGGTACCACTGTATGTGACAAAACACAGCCTAAACCGAGTGCACACACTCTTTTGACATATGAGCTGCTTATAAAATGACCAAGTCAAAATGATCCACCTACTATGAATTTATTTATGACTATATTGAGAATTCTTTATTTGCACAATATATGCTGGTGTAGAAGAACTACATGAACCCATATTGCACAACACAAAGAGTGTCAGTGTCTGAAAACGCCGCTCCACATTTCCCTTCTTCGGTATAGCGATGACAGACGGCAGATCGAGGCAAACGCACTTCCAAAATCACATAGTGACAAAAAAAGTCCATCTCTCACTCCATATGGACTCCTTACTTTGTCCAGCTCCCCCACTCATTTATACCCTTTCTTAAGTTTGAAAGAAATAAATTGGAGGATTTCTCACTAGAGATTTGCAGTACTTGGTGCTGTTGTGCACATGCGCGGTGACCCAAGGTCAGAGGTCAGACTGGGTGCCCTGTATGTCAATCAAGGGCAAGTTTCATAGTGAGGATGGATGATGGGTTGACGTCTACTTTGTTAATTCCATGTGATCTTCCCACACTACCTTTGCCATCGACCGGTAGATGACGATCCAGGTTTTGAGGAGAAAATCTCTATTTCTGTAGAGTTAACGAAAGTTATTGTGGGCGTTGTAATGTTTCCAGCGGATGTCAATAAATATCAGTAGACCGGGGAAGATTTTAAAACAAGTGGTTCATTCAAAAATCCATAAGACTGATCTGTGGAAATACAAAAAACTGAAAAGGGTCAGGGCTGCAGAAGCTTTTTAAGCGCCAGCGGCAAATTCCTGAAGAATTGGCCAGACAAAGCTCTTCTCAGAAATTTTTAAATAGGCGCTATACATTACGCCTATGAGTCGCCTATGAGGTTCTCAGTTGGGATTTTGCCTTACAAACAGGAAACAGCAGAGTAATCCCGTCTTATACAATTATATCAGTCATCCGTCAAAGCCTCAATACTCTACAAATCTTTCATTGTCGTCCCACAGTCAATACACTGGTGTGATTCATTAAAAATGAAGTTTGAGTGGTTTCACATCAGCGTATTTGTATTCAGTTTAAGGGAATCCATTCAGCACACAACAGTGAAATGTCATTTCGGTTAATTGCAATATCTGTAAGTCATTTACCAAGCCAGTGTCAGGGTTTTCTGGACAAGGGAGGATCCAATTGCAGAGATGAGTGAAGTGAGATATTTATTTACAGGACGGTGACAGGCAAACAGCATTGAATGTGTAACGACGAGCAAACAGTTAGGCAAGGCACACAATAGGATAGCTGGCTGGTCAGGACTTAAGACAGATGACGCTCAGGCCAATGGTGGAGATCTGGCAGCGGATCGGGAAACCAGAGGCTTGCCACTTGGGGATGCAATGACGTAGCACCAGACTAGCTGCCAGGCCAGGAGTGTCAACAGCCAGGGAGAAACAGGAGGCAGGAACAAACAATAGACAACACTCAAGACAAGAGAAACAACATTAGCAAGTAAACTGACAAAACTATGACTAAACCTTAACACCTTAACACTTTAACGCTAGCAACACGCAAAGCACTCACGCAAAACGAACCAGCAAAGACATGAGGGAAAGGAGCACAATATAAAGGGAGCAGAGCACATGAGGAACAGGTGAACAAACGAGGACTAAACAAGGGGGCGTGGTAACTGGAAATGAGGAGGAGGGACAAGGGGACCAAATGGCAAACATGAACAAAGACAAAGCCATGTGCTCAAACACAACACAAACAGGCACACATTAAATAAAGACAAGACAGACAAGACTGTCTGTGCAGGATCCTGACAGCCAGGGCATGACACGACTCCAGCAATGTGACAAATAAATAATAAGATAAACAGTTTTATATTGCACAAAACAACAAAGCACTGAATGACGTTTGAACAGTTATCAGACAGTTATCTTCCGTTGACTCGGGCAGGAGGCGGATGGCGCTCGTATCCGAGTTCTTGCCCTTTGGGTCGTTGGTTATAAGAAACAGACTGATGTAATGTGATAGTAAGCATGGAACTGCCCTTTTTGGACCACACACTTTTCCTGCTGCATATTCCAGATGTAAACAAACAGTGACACACACTGCAGAGCTGTTATTATGTGCATGCATACATTTAAGAAGAGGCCGAAAGGACGTCAACCGCTTCCGACTGATCTACTGGCCTGTGCCGAGATGACAGACAGTCATTTCAATCCCTTGCACTTCAAAAGGCCACTGTCACAAGCAGTGCAGGTGTGCGGTGCAAAGAGGAGATGTGGGATCAAAATACTTTATATATAAACGAAAACAAAACACTTTAAATAAAAACAGAAAATGGCACGTCGTGCAAAAACTCAGTACCTCAAAGCCATAGTAAAACATGGGGACTCTAAGGGCACATAGCATCCATACAGAGAAACGACACGGAGTAACGTCAAACACCGACAAAGACAAGGGAATAGCAACAGGGTTAAATACACACGGGAATGACAAACATCTGGGGGAACTAACAAACTAAGTGACGAAACAGGTGCAGGACGGCACGAGAGGAAACACAGAAGACACCCGGAAATCTTACCCGAAACAAATCATGACATACCAGCCCGAAAGTGTCAAAGAACACTCGACAAACAGGAAGTGCACAAATAACACGGCAGACAAACAGTAACAGCCACAGGTTGGCGTCTACATTGTCAATTCCATGCAATCTACCCCTGCCCTGAACACCAACAATGACAGATTAATTTATATATATTTATATATTTGTATTCATGTAAATGCATTTCATTTGTGTTCAGTCTTTATTACAATATTTTTAAAAATTAAATTGTGTTGTTTATGTAGTAGACCTATTTCAGTAGAATAGATATGGATAAAAGCGTCTGACAAATGTAACCAATGTAATGTCAATCTTCACAATGCTTCCATAGACTGGCATGTTGGCACACACACACACACACACACACACACACATACACACACACACACACACACACACACACACACACAAAGATCAGCCCTTTCATCCACTCGTTTCTCAGTTATTATGCACTGATTGAATTCAACACACTTGATTTAAAGTGATCTCATACATGGTTAGACAGTTGTTTGCTTTTATCAGCTGTAAGATCATTTTGTTTTCTTTCTCAGATCAGCACATATGGATCTCAAACAGAGGAATATGTGGCGGTAATTATTGGTGTAAAGTTATACGAAAATAATTAGGCATTAATTATTAAACTAAGCCTTGTAAATCTTTTCTAAAATATTTTTTACAGTACAAAAAGTGAATGCAACTTGAATAAGGCATAAATCTCTGTGCATCTATTTATCTCCCACTTTACTAGTTCTGCTGGTTCAGCGTAACTTGCGCTTTATCATGTGATGATGAAGAAATGTTTCCAGATATTCATGTTTAGAGAGCATCACACGTGTTTATTCATTACATGTTTTCTTTTATTATAAACATTCTATTCACAGCATTAGAAAATTGTGGATACAGAATATTAAAAGTAAAAAAAAAAAACATTTATATACTATATACATATATATATTATATACATTCATTGAAAGCCAGAAAAATGAGATAAGATAGGCCAGCTTATCTTAATGTTCACACAGGCTTAACATTAAATGCAAACACACACACACACACACACACACACACACACACACACAAACACGCACACACACATGCACACACACACACCGATCATAAAGATCAGTAATGTAACATTATTTCACAGAAATGAATATAAAGCAGAAACCTTCACTCAGAGTTATATAGATCAGTAGTTTCAGATATTAATGTATGTACAGATATATTTCCTATAAAGTTTGTTTTTCAGGAGCTTCACATGAAAAGTGAAAGCAAACTCAAAGCTTTTGTGCTGCTGATTCGTGACATTAGACGTTTTCTGGAGAGTTGTTGTCGTCTTCTTGTCTGCGGCGCAGAAACACCCTCTGGAAACCAGAAGCGCTGATGTAGTTTGGTTTCTTTTTGTAAATAATTATCATTGTGATGATGATGATGAAGAAGATGATGACAACCGAACCGATGATAGTGTTCTTAGATCCAGACGTGACTCCATTTGGATACTTAGTTTGATCTATTTTTAGATTTGAAAAGGTGCAATTAAAAGAATTGTTAAACTCGTAAATTCAACATTAGTCTATCAAACATCCAACAGTCTGATTCTCCACACAAACTGGTTTCTTGACACACACACACACACAATCTAAATATCTCTAAATGATTAAAATATCTAGAGAGATGCATCAGTTTCTTAGACCTTAAGCGCTAAAATAATTAATTCATTTGTGATTTAAAGAATGCTGACTGGACACTAAATATCAGTTTTCTGTGATTATGAGTAACTGGAGCTCAATAATCAATAACTATATGCCAAATAGAATAAAATACCTTTGTTGCTTGGCTCTTCAGTGACAGCTTCTTGTTTACTGCTCTCTGTAAACAGATTTTAAATCACTGTTAGTAAATTGAAAATAAATGTAAATTTGTAAACATTTATTGAATTATAAACAACAGTATAATATGCAATACCTGCTATATTCACAGTGAATCCTGTTCGGTTGTATCCACAATCTGTTTGAACAAAGAATCTGAATGTTTCCATCATTGCTGTATTTGATCTGAATCTGCATGTGAATCTGTTTCTCTTTTCACAGGATCCTCCAGGAAACTCTCGTCTACAGATTTCTGAATCGTTGTATTTCTCAGGATATTGAAACTTTTCCATTTTAATGCAGCAATCAGAGCGATGGATAGAGACGCTGCAGGAGAAATTCACTTCTTTATCCACAGTTCCAGTCACATCCTCACAGTTTACACTGACATCTGAAACATAACAGTGTAAATCAAATAATACAGAAACTGAACAATAAAGATCTGTAGTTGTAGTTTAATTTCAGATTCATTTCCACTTAATCTTGTGCATCTTTTTTATATCCTGTGTATGAATCAAATTTGACCAAAAACATTTTTCATCATCTTAAAATTCTCACACACTCTTTCTAGAGGAAAGTTTATTACCTTTATCTTCAGCTCGACAGAAAGCAGAACAAGTGCAAACCAGAATGAACAGTCGCACAGCATTTACAGCATTCATGGTTTTTGTTCTGCAACAGAAAAATGACAGAAATTTGCTTCAGGAGGAAAAAACTAATAAAGAAGTGCTGGAGATGAAATAGAAGATAGAGACGATTTACTGACAGTAACAAATTTAATGCACGAGTCAATTATTAAAAATGACACGATAATATTTTCATGATTCAAGAAACACCAACATCTTCTAATTAATATTTACATGATTTACATTTGATGAAACACAGAAAATAATCATCGCACAGAAAAAAAAAAAAAAAAACATTTTATCCTGAGAAATTAATGCTCAAGTTTCCAGAATTACAGAAACTGAACGTCACGATATAAAATCCATCCATTGCAATTTTCTTCTCGAAACAAATGTAATTCCGTAGAATTGATGAAAACTCTTCAGGAAAAAGAGAAAAAGAGCATTTAAAAAGAGTTGCAGATTTTCCTGCGTCTGGTTGTGGATTATGAATATAAAGGAGATGATTTTGCAGTAGAGAGAGAGTTTTTGCTCACCTCCGGTCTGTGTGTGTTCAGCGTCTGTGTTTAGTCCTCTCTCACACTCAACATATATACACACACTACACTTTCACTTTCTCTCTCTCCTCCCCCCGCCTCCTCCTCCCACGATGTCATTCCCCTGGAGCTTTTCCAAGTTTGGGACACACTCTTTGCCAGGAGTCGCGGTTGTGGGAGTGGATTCGTCGAGAATTTTAATAAGTTAATCAATTATTCCGCTCTGCGTTGCGTGAGGCGAACGAGACCGGCCAACAGAAAGGACATTTTATTCTGCACGAATTCAAAGACAGATCAATCAGATCAAGCACGAACCTGCGGCATTCTCTCACATATGCCATCCTTAATGTTTTAGCCACAGTTTGTACACTCACACTCATCAACTCTCTGCAAAAACACAAGCATTGCATATTCATACAAACTCCATACAGATTTGAGTAAAGTGCGTTTTAAGACAATAAAACAAATCTTACATCAAACTTTTTAAAGTGAAGAAGAGCAACAGGAACATATAAGAGAAAAAATAAGAGCATATTTATCATATCTGATGAACACAAATCACTGAAACATGGGCATGTAACTATAGAAACATGACATCTCAAATGACAGAAATCAGTATTAATAGAATCCAGAATTCAAAATAATTATAAAAAAATTAAATAATTGATAATGAGAAAGGGAGAGATTTATAACACCTGTATGAACTGTACATGACCCTGTCACTTGGGGTGTTGTTGCTTAATCCCTCAAAGATAAACAGGTTTTTAATAACTGCATCATCTCCAAATGAACATAGTTTGTCTAATATTTTCCATCATTACAAACAATGCAAGACAAAACTGTTGTGCCTCGAGCAGGTGCATCCCGTGAGATTCCCTCTGCAATAAACATGCATTTACAAGCACTTTGTTATTTAGTAATATCTCTGTCTCTCACTCACACTTTTCCATTCATTCATCCCCAATGGGCATCAAGTTCGTTACATCGGGACACACAATCAGTTCTGATATGAAAGCTTCGGAAAGCAAAAAATAATCAGTCAGTGTGAGGTTAATCTGAGGCACATTGGTAAATTATTGGTTTGACTGGTTTGAAAGACAGTCAAAACAAAAGACTGAAACAGGTTCAGTTCACAATCTTTACAAAACTGTATCAGTCTCAACATCAGCCAGTGAAAAACATGCTGGTCAAAGAGTAGCCCGCATAACAAACACAGGTGAAAGAGGTGAGACAGGTGAAGTGCATTATGGGATAAAGAAGAGGTTGACAGCCTTTCTTTCTCCTGGCCTTTTTAAGTCTTGAGTCTGACATCAGGAAGATTCAAGTTAATAAGGAAGTGTCATTAGGGTCTGTGCAAGTCAGGATGGGATCATCAAAATCCAAAACATATTACATGGAATTTTTACAAGGAATTTTTCCCAGGGGAGTAAAGGAGTTGAAGTCTCTGTTTGTGTATGACAGAGTTTCTTTGTGACTAAAAGTATGCAGAGATGGTCACGAAGGGAGGGACACAATGCCCAGGCAGGTCACAGATCCATATCTAAAGTGTGCCAAGAAAACATCCCCCACACCATTACATTTACGCCAAATTCTGACTCTACCATCTGAATGTCTCAACAGAAATCAAGACTCATCAGACCAGGCAACATTTTTCCAGTTTTCAACTGTTCAGTTTTGATGAGCTCGTGCAAATTGTGCCTCTTTTTCCTATTTGTAGTGGAGATGAGTGGCACCCGGTGGGTCTTCTGCTGTTGTAGCCCATCCGCCTCAAGGTTGTGTGTGTTGTGGCTTCACAAATGCTTTGCTGCAAACCTCGGTTGTAACGAGTGGTTATTTCAGTCAATGTTGCTCTTCTATCATCTTGAATCAGTCGGCCCATGACCTCTGACCTCTAGCATCAACAAGGCATTTTCTCCCACAGGACTGCCGCATACTGGATGCTTTTCCCTTTTCACAGCATTCTTTGTAAACCCTAGAAATGGATGTGTGTGAAAATCCCAGTAAGTGAGCAGATTGTGAAACACTCAGACCGGTCCGTCTGGCACCAACAACCATGCCACGCTCAAAACTGCTGAAATCACCTTTCTTTCCCATTCTGACATTCAGTTTGGAGTTCAGGAGATTGTCTTGACCAGGACCAACCCCTAAATGCATTGAAGCATCTGCCATGTGATTGGTTGATTAGATAATTGCATTAATTACAAATTGAACCGGTGTTCCTAATAATCCTTTAGGTGAGTGTGTATCGAGCATTAATTAGGTCAACTATAGATCATGGATGTATGGGACATGGATCTGTGTCCAAAACTTAAGTCTCTGTTAAACTGACTCTTTGTCATTATTACTTACAGCATTCATTAATTAACATATTGTAAAGGTCAAACTGATGCATGGTTCTGGCTTCCAAATTGTATCACATCTCTATAAATATTTCATTTAGAGTGATTTTTGATTTGGTTTGTGTGTCGAGACATCAGTTTGATCAGATTCTCAGCAGCAGAAGCATTTTGTGAGGATTGTTTGGAGAGTCTGCAGTCGTATCTCATTATAACAGCAGAAACACACTCCACATGCTGTAATTTATGCCGTAAATTATGATCATTATGTTGCTCAACATTTAATATTTGATATTGTTTAGTGAATCTGCTTTAAAAGGTGATTTTTCAAATAACGAAACTGATAGGAGGAATCTTTATCCACCCGTGAGAAAACCAGCAGAATCTCTCCCTCATCAAAGATAAACAGGTTTTTAATAAATTGCATCACCTCAACATGCAGTTACACCATGCCTCAAAATACGACTAAAGTTCAAAGATTTTCCATCATTACAAACAATAAAAAAAAAACTGTTGTGCCTCGAGCAGGAGCATCCCGTGAGATTCCCTCTGCAATAAACATGCATTTATAGGCACTTTGAACTCAATGTTTTGTAATTCAGTAATATCTCTGTCTCTCACTCACTCTTTTCCATTCGTTCATTATCAGTGACAATCAAATTCGTTACATCGGGACACGCAATCAGTTCAGGTATGAAAGCTTCGTTAAGCTAAAAATAATTAGTTAGTGTGAGATGTGAATGTGAGGCACACTTGCAAATTACTGACACATACTGATATGAAAGACAGTCAAAACAAAAGACTGAAACAGGTTCAGTTGACAATCTTTACATCACTGTATCAGTATCAACATCAGCCAGTGAAAAACATGCTGGTCAACAATCATGCACACTTTTTTTCATGCAACTATTCCTCATAGAAGCATTATTAATCTCTTTCAGGTGGAGGACGGCAGCTCATTCCTCCTGAAAGGTCTGGACAGGGACTTAAAGATCTATGAGTTACTTTGGCTGTTAATGATTACATGTTCGTCTTGTGTTCCTCTTGTAAAGTGCATTTAAACTTTATTTTAAAATCTTAAATACTTTAGCCCAATTGTAAACATTTACAAAACAAGAAGTTCATGTAACTCAAGTCATGACTTCAGTTAATCTCTGTGCATCTGATCTTCACCCACTTTACTGGTTTTACTGTAAACACTGAACTGTATTCCCATCATCATGCTCATGAAAAACTTTCCAGATATTTATCTTTAGAGACTGTCACATGTTTATTCATTCCAAATTGTTTTTATTTTTTAAATAGTATAAAATAATTCTGTACAAAACCACACCGTTCGCAGCATTAGAAAATTGCAGGTACAAAATATTAAAAATAAAACATGTCCACACTTAAGCTTATAATACCACTTGACCAATACAAAATTGACATTCATAACAGACATTCCTTGAAAGTTAGAAAAAAAGACCAAAATCAAACAAACTTTGGGTGTTTCCTGCATCCCGTCTTAATGTTCAGACTTAAATCAAGTCAAATATATACTGTATATGCACACACATACACACACACACACACACGCACACACCGATCAAAGAGATCAATAATGTAACATTATTTCACAGAAATGAATATAAAGTAGAAACCTTCACTCAGAGTTATATAGATCAGTAGTTTCAGATATTAATGTATGTACAGATATATTTCCTATAAAGTTTGTTTTTCAGGAGCTTCACATGAAAAGTGAAAGTAATCTCAAAGCTTTTGTGCTGCTGATTCGTGACATTAGATCATGGTTTCTGGAGAGTTGTTGTCGTCTTCTTGTCTGCGGCGCAGAAACATCCTCTGGAAACCAGAAGCGCTGATGTAGTTTGGTTTCTTTTTGTAAATGATTATCATTGTGATGATGATGACGAGGAGGAAGATGATGAAACAGCTTGCCACTGAAACTGGGACAAGATCTCCTGTGCTTGATTCTGTATGATTTCCATTTCCGAAGTTTGTAAAGAGGTTTGTTGATCCAGGACTCTCTCCTGTTGTTGATGATGTCTCTGGAAAAGAGCATTTAAACTGTTTAACAATCACAGTCTGATTCTCCACACAAACTTCACAAACATTTTTTTTAACATGATAAATACTGTATGCTGAAAAGCAGCTAGAGCTCAATAATCAGTAACTAGAACAGAATGTGATATCTTTCTTACTTGGATCTTCAGTGACAGCTTCATGTTTACTGGTGTCTGTGAACAGATTTTAAACCACTGTTAGGAGATTGAATTTATTTTTGTGCAAAATTGATTGAATTATAAACAACAGTATTATATACAATACCTGTTATGTTCACAGTGAATCCTGTTTTTATTGTTCCACATTTTACTTGTGCAAAGAATCTGAATGTTTCCATCATTTCTGTCTCTGATCTGAATCTGCATGTGAATCTGTTTCTCTTTTCACAGGATTCTTCAGGAAACTCTTGTCTACAGATGACTGATTCTTTATGTTTCTCAGGGTAAAACTTATACTTGTAAACGCAGCAATTAAAGTGACGTATAGAGACGCTGCAGGAGAATTTCACTTCTTCACCCACAGTTCCAGTCACATCCTCACAGTTTACACTGACATCTGAAACATAACAGTGTAAATCATATAATACAGAAACTGAATTATTATTATTTACATCTCATTAAACTTTTAAAGAATGCAGACTGTTTCCAGATCATATAATAAATAAAGATCCAATCATATAATAAACAAACAGCGACATTAGAAAAGAAATCATTAGAAAAGCTATTCATAAATAAAACCACTGTGTTTTTGCACATTAGATTGTATAGGATGTAATCTCTGCTAATGGGAGGGTCACATATTTCATTATTTATTATGAATAATAGAGTCTCTGCAACATACTGAGTGTTTCTTTTAATCCCGTGCATCAGATAGAGAAACACAAGATCCTGAGTGAAAGTGTTTTGTGTTTATCGTGTAAGAGTGTGTGATTAGCAGAAAACCGCACCACTCCCGGAGTCTAATGCATTTCCCTCTATTGTTCAAACAATATTTTCCCGATGCTTTGAATCATTGAAAGGATTTAATAGTATGCACTTAGACTAAACTAAATATACTTGCAAATGTTTTTAATCAATCAGAATTCATCTCAGATTTAGTTCCTCCTCAAAACTCTCACACACTCTTTCTAGAGGAAAGTTTATTACCTTTATCTTCAGCTCGACAGAAAGCAGAACAAGTGCAAACCAGAATGAACAGTCGCACAGCATTTACAGCATTCATGGTTTTCGTTCTGCAATAGAAAAACAATCTGCATCAGGAGGTGAAAACTAATAAGGAAGTGCTAGAGATGAAATAGCTGGATTAAATCAGCTTCATTAGGAAACATAAAATGAATTAAATTGCATTTTCTTCACTGACTGAATGCAAAACCAAAGAGATTCAACTCTGCACAGACACTCAGAAAAATACTCACATAATACACAATCTGTTCACTCCGGTCTGTGTGTTTAGCGTCTGAGATTATTCCACTCTGACTCTCATCCAAACACCTGACCACCTTTCACCTGATCTACTACTGAACTTAAACCCCACCTGTGAGAGAACCTGTCACCGCAGAATCTCCCTCCCGTCAAAACTCAACAGGTTTGGAAAATATTGCATCACTTCAACATGGAATTCAACCATGTGCCAACACGATTCAAGTTTGAAAATATTTTCCATCATCACAGACAATACAAGTCACAACTGTTGTGCCTCGAGCAGGTGCATCCCGTCTTTACGGAGATTTAAACACGGCTTTATTTAAAACGGCTTTAGAATTATTGCTTTGTGATCGAGAAGTGTGTCTCGCCCATACTTTCCATGCATCCATCCGCACTGACTCTCTGGTGTCGTGCAAATCAATCAGCACAAACATGAAATCCTGGTTAACTAAAACAACCAGAGTCAGTGATTATTACATGTGCACCAATACTGGGATTATTTCCAATAACCAGAGGAGCCGAAGGTATTTCACTGCTGTTATCGAGGAGCGCAAGCAGAAACAGAAACTCTCTTTATTCAAAGACAAACAAAACCAAAAACAAAAACATTACATACAGTATACGGTAAACAAAACCGACACGCTTGTGCAAAAACCGTGAAAGACACGGAGAACTAGTAGCACACACGGACCATACACACACGTGAACCATCAACAAAGACACGGGAAAACATGAGGGTTCATGTACAGGAGGAGATTGGGAACAGGTGACGACTAACGAGGAAGTGATTGACACGGCAGGTGAAGGAAACGACACAGGAAGTACACGGAAAGTAACAGGAAGTGAGTAGATGCAACTGTGACAACTAATATATTTACCTACGTGACACAAGCAAACCTATTCATTCCCGATTATGGTTCTGAATGCTCGACATTTGATCTGTTTTCTTTTATCAGCTGTAGGATCATTTTGTTTTAAAGGATAGAAATACAACATACAAAAATGTAACTTTCAACTATTGCTGTATTCTTGGCCAGTGGTTTATTCTGTCACAAACCTGCAAATTTCCCCTTCATGCCATAATAGTGATGACATTTTGGCCTTTTTCAATAAGTGAAATCTTAGCGAAGATCCGGACAGGCTCTGCTCCATTATATTATAGTAACTCAAGGGTGTTGCTGTTTTTTTCTTTGTAAGGCACATTGTTCCTAAAAGCTATTTTTAAACTACTTTATTGTGAAAAGTGCTCTTTAAATAAAACTAAATTCAACCTTGATCCACGCATGCAGAAAAACAGTCGATCCAGACTGTCTCCCCCATCAAGGTGAACAGGTTTTTAATGGATTGCATCAACTGATTTATATGAAAACAGTGTGTAAAACATTTTCCATTATTACAAACAATACAAGCCACTGTCTTCGTTGAGCCTGAGGAGTTGCTTTAGGGAGACTTTCACTGTAATTTAAATGGATAATTATATCTCAATTGTAATTATTGTTTGTTTCAATTTTATCTTTTTCAAACCCTCAACATCACGTGACAGGGAATCAGTCCGAACAAAAGATGCCAGTTGACTGATTAATAATCACAGTATGAGAAAGATCATGATAATCATATTCAGTCTGAGCCGTCTAGTCTGAAAAGGAGCTCTTGATGTCCTTTAAAAAAAGGATTTAATTAATTATGTGGAAGTATTTACTGTCAAATTAACAATTCTGAAATTAGCTAACTTTCCGGCTACTGTTTTTGCAAACACACACTGAAGAGCTTCACACGGCACGTTTGCTGCATTTCATTATAGTTTTTTATTTATTCTAGGTCAAGATAAAGAGGCTGTACAAACACGGTCCTTACAGAACTTTTTACAAGCGAACCACGTGCTAATGAAAGACCAGGAACAAAGTGAAAGAATAAAGACGCTTCAGAAAAAAACGCAAACAAAATAACTTTGTGTTTCCTTCACTTTCAGTTTATAACACCAGTTTCGCGCTCATTTACGCTTATAAAAAGCTTGTGTGTAACAAATGTGTGTGTGAAACTGCTAAGTCTCTCTCTCACACACACACACGCACACACACACGCGACTGCATTTCAACAGTTATGTCCTTCATATACGTAGTCACAGTTTCGTTTCTTGTGAACATTGGACTGTATGAAACTTGTGAAATTTAAAAGTACTGTGAAATTTGTCATACCATTTATTTTCCTCACTTTCTCGGAACAGTCATTCAATCTTTAGAAAAAGAATCTCGCTCACTCACATCAATCACTCATCGCCCGCGGGATGATGAAATGAGGAAATCTCCTCAAGTGTTTCTTCATTCCATTGTTTGAATACATTATTTACATCGTAAGAAAACGGCATTGTAACTTAATGTTTTACTTTTAAGAGTAAAAAATTAATTTCCATTCTATTACCATTTGCCAAATACAAAGATTTGAGGCGCAGCAGATTCTTCACCGATGCACTGGAGCATCAGTGAATGTTTGAACCTGTTTTAATAGTTGTGTTTGAGTCCCTCCATTGTCCTCACTGTGAAAAAATAATACAGTCACTGCTGGAAAGGGTTGAAACATGAAGAAGAAGCTGGAAAACTGAAGAATCTGCAGGACCTGAAGGATTTTTGGGGTTTAACTGTTCGGGAGAAACAAGGGGCTCAAGTACAAACAACACAAAATGAAAAAAATTGGTAATGACAGTATTAAGAATCAAGGGTGTGTAAACTTTTGAACAGGGGTCATTTTTATTGATTCAGAATTTTTTTTATTGACCATATGTGTAAACATTGTATGCACAATTATATTTTATCATATTCAGGATGGTACTAAACAAAACAAAACATGCATTTTGAATGATTTATTTTATTTTGTTAAAGTTATTCATATTGAAAGTTTCCTTGAATGCCATAATAATAATAACAAACAAAAATAACAAATGATACACTGTTTAGTTTTTGCTGCTTTACCATTTTAATGTTCAAAGTTATTAACATTAAAGCAAAATATATACACAGATCAAAGAGATCAGTAATATATTATTATTTCATAGAAATCGATTTAAAACAAAATGCACAGAAACATTTATGTACAGATATATATTGCTGGAGTTGCTATAAAGTTTGTCTTTAACGACCTTCACATGGAAAGTGAAACCAAACTCAAAGCTTTCGTGACATTAGATCATGTTGTCTGGATGACTTTCTGAGATGTCGTGGAAACAATTCCTCCTCTGTGTGTAGTGTAGTTTCAGTTTGTAAATGATCGGCACGATGACGATGATAAAACCGCTTATTGCAGCAGCGATGACAGCAACTTTAAATCCACGGCCTTCTGCTTTATGAGCATCTGACGGATCCCAGTCAGGAGGACCTAAAGGTAAATTTATGATGTTTCATGACATTGATTAAACTAATTTATTCTGTGTCCATAAGTAACCTGGAGCTCAATAATCAATAACTAGAACAGAAAGTAATATCTTTCTTACCTGGAGCTTCAGCTTCATGTTTACTGCTATCTGTGAAGAGATTTTAAACCACTGTTAGTATGTGTTTTGAAACATTTATAACATTTTACATCACAGGTTTGTTGTTTTATTTCAAGAATTTGTTTGTCTTTGTACATTTAAAATAACTTTCTTATACATGTTATCTCAAGCCTGGAAGTTGTTTGTCATTTTTATCCATATATTTGTTATATATGATTTTTGTCTTTGAATGAAAAATTGAGATAAGTTGGCGCAGTGATATAGAGCCGTAAAACGATCGACAGACATTGATCTTCTTCACTGTTTACTGTAAATAATTACACACCTTAGAACATTTCAGTCAAGCATTAAAACACAATCAAATACCTTTCTTGATTGGAGCTTCAGTGACAATAACAGGCGTCCTGCTCTCTGTGAAGAGATTTCAAACCACTGTTAGTAGATTGAAAATAAATGAACATTTGCAAACGTTTCTTGAATTATAAACAACAGTATTATATACAATACCTGTTGTATTCACAGTGAATCCTGTTGATTTCTGTCCACAATCTGTTTGCACAAAGTATCTGAATGTTTCCATCATTGCTGTATTTGATCTGAATCTGCATGTGAATCTGTTTCTCTTTTCACAGGATCCTTCAGGAAACTCTTGTCTACAGATGACTGATTCTTTATGTTTCTCAGGGTAAAACTTATACTTTATAACACAACAATCAGAGCGATGGATAGAGACGCTGCAGGAGAAATTCACTTCTTCATCCACAGTTCCAGTCACATCCTCACAGTTTACACTGAAATCTGAAACATAACAGTGTAAATCATATAATATAGAAACTGAACAATAAAGATCTGAAATTCAGATTCACTTCCACTTAATCTTGCGCATGTTTATTTATTTTTAATATTCTGTACATGAATCACATTTTACCAAAACAGTTTTCATCATCTCAGATTTAATCTCTCCTCAAAACTCTCACACACTCTTTCTAGAGGAAAGTTTATTACCTTTATCTTCAGCTCGACAGAAAGCAGAACAAGTGCAAACCAGAATGAACAGTCGCACAGCATTTACAGCATTCATGGTTTTTGTTCTGCAACAGAAAAATGACAGAAATTTGCTTCAGGAGGAAAAAACTAATAAAGAAGTGCTGGAGATGAAATAGTTGATAGAGACGATTTACTGACAGTTGAGCAGAAACATCAGAATTGATCAGCAAAAGATTGAAAATCTCTTCCTTCATTTGATTTTATTGCACGAGTTAATTATTAAAAATGACACGATTATATTTTCATGATTCAAGAAACACCAACATCTTCTAATGAATATTTAGATGATTTACATTTGATGAAACACAGAATATAATCATCGCACAGAAAAAACATTTTATTCTGAGAAATTAATGCTCAAGTTTGCAGAATTACAGAAACTGAACGTCACAATATAAAATCACGAGGAAAAAGAGAGCATTTAAAAAGATCTGCATGAGTTGCAGATTTTCCTGCGTCTGGTTGTGGATTATGAATATAAAGGAGATGATTTTGCAGTAGAGAGAGAGTTTTTGCTCACCTCCGGTCTGTGTGTGTTCAGCGTCTGACTTCATTCCTCTCTGACTCTCTACTGCTCGCACTGATCCAAAACACACACTCAACTTTCACTTTCTCCCTGCCTCCCTCTCTCTCTCTCTCTCTCTCTGACAAAAGATATTTGTGTCCAGCAATTGGCGCTGTAATGCCAGTTTCACATTTCCTTTCATTCCCCGTATTCATTAAATTGGCTGAAGAATTTATATTTTTCATAACTGAATGTGTTGGAGAGACTCTGGACTGTCAATGTTTTGAGTATAGTGGTTGAGTAAACCTCTCTGAGTGCCGGTGTTACGAGATTTTCGGTTTCTGGGATTTTCGGTTTCACTGGGCGGAGCTAACATGAATATTCATGATATTCCTACGCATGCGCGTGCCGCGTGAAACTGAAAATGCCAGTCAATGCTTGCACAAATCTCTACATTGAGAAAAGGTAATTAGATCTTAAACGACAAATAACAACTGTTTTTGTTTGCGAATATGAATTATTACAGACAAGATAATAATGTAGAAGTACAGTAAGATAAACGTACTAAACTGACACGAGTCTACATTAATTTCAGTTACTCTCATTTGCATAATATTTGTAGAAGTTAAACGGTCTTATTTTTGTGAACCTAGAGCAAAGCAACAAGTGTATCTGTATCCTAATAAACTGTTCGTAATTTACACTGGTGTGATTATTCTGCTGCCATAGGCTATAAACATGCACAAGGAATAGACCCTGTTACACACATTCTTATCTTTTGCATTGTGTGTTTGTATAAATCTTACTCAAATAAAATATTGCCATTATAAAGAATTTACTCAATTAATGTAGCTCATAACTTGATGTGTAATGTGTGGAATAAAATACAAGAGTGTCCCAGATAATAGTTTATTGTTTTAGCGCACTGGACATATCAAAAGACTCATGAACGTTCCCTGTAGGTTACAAAAAAATAACCAAACAAGAACTATGTTTCAGGAACTATGTTCAGGAACTATGTAAAATGGGAACGTTAAAGGAATGTTCTGTGTTTACTGGGTTATAATTTCTTTTGTAGTTCGCATGTTTTGTGCAGTTCCTGAATGAAAACAGCATTCACTTCATGTAATATCAAGATAAAGCACTGTAAACTACAACTAGTGCTATACATTGATTACATTTCGTTGTGTTCTTCCTTTGTACCCTGTGATGTCTTTTATTAGTTGTTTTCATTTATTGAATATGTCACTGACCGTAACAACTGCAATAAACCTATTTCAGTGTATCATATATGATGTGTTTAATTCAGACTGTTCATCATTCTCCATGTCCTCTGGTTGTTGTCTCTCTGCTGTCAGGTTGGAAAAGTCATACAGTACTGAAAAACATTGATGAAAATGCATTGTTTTTACCATGTTTCCAGTATTGTGGAAATGTCTTATGCATAATAGTATTTTCACCACAAAAATGTGTTTTAAGGCAGTTATTTCTATATTTTGCTGTAGTGTGTCAGTAGGAAATATTAGTTTCAAAGTATCCCTTTTGGCATTCATTTTAATTGTAATTAATTCAATACGATTTTTGTAGTCAAGGAGTCTGACAACAGATAGTGCTCCACACAGAGATCTGATCTCACCATCATCGATATAATGATTACATGAAGAAACAGAACAAAACTAAGACTAAATCCTTACAAATTAAAATTACGGCTTAAGGTTCCACTTGCACAGTGAAACCAAAATTTCCAGAACACCTGTATGATTACAGATACACTGATTTTCAATAGAAGACCAGATATAGAATATTATTAAATTACATAATCAAAATATTGAATCTGTGTATTGCTATGGTTTTCTGTTAAGCTTCAAAACAGTGTTGGTTCTGACAATGACTGAAATAACATCCACAACCATATCAGTGGCCTCATAAACACTTCACAACCAGTGGTGTTACTCTCTGTCATCTGTTCTTTCTTTGACCATGCATGTTTTGCACCATGTACCTGCATGTTGTGCTTCTTACTGTGCTTCTATTAGAGGCACTTTTGACTTGCAATATTGAAAAATTAAAGATCTATTAGATCTATTTTAAAACATTTATGGTATTCTGGCATCCTGATATTGGCTTTTTCTTAATCACTCTTAAGATTTGCATGACAAAATTTTGGAATCATGATGATTTAAGAAATTGAAACGTTTATTCAGCATGGATGCATTAAATTGATCAAAAGTGACAGGAAAGACATTTGCAATGTGACAAATAATGTACTTCAAATAAATGCTGTTCTTTTGAACTTTCTATTTAAAGAATCCTGAAAATACTGTGTAATGATTTCCACACTTCATTAAGCAGCGCTTCTCTTTTAAACATGATAATAATCAGAAATGTTTCTTAAGCAGCAAATCATCATCAAATGATTTCTGAAGGATCATGTGACACTGAAGAGTGGAGGAATGAGCTCTGCCATCACAGAATAAAAATTAAAATAATATAATAATATATAGAAAACAGCATTTCACAATATTATAGTTTTTAATACCAAATAATACCAATACTAATACTAATACCAAACCTTTGAAGAGTACTGTAGGTCTAAAAATACTGTATACTGTAGGTATAAAAACAAAAATGTGTTTCACCCAAAATGTTAACATAAATTACATTATTTTTGCCAGTATGCATAATTAAATAAAATTATTTTGAACTTAAAATTGTTTACTATATAAAAGGATGTCAAACACTTCTCTCATTTACAAAAGTTACTTTTTTTTTTTTTTTTTACAATTTTGTCCATACAATTTTGAATAAAAATTGATTTATGTATTAAGGCAACACAATCATGTTTGTGTGGGTCTTAAGTTATTGGCCTATATATACAAAATGAGCAATAATATAGTAATTTAAAAAAAGCTTGTAGTCCACAGATGCATTTAAGGTTTATTTCAGTCATCACATTCAACAGATGATTAGTACGTTTAAAGCATCGCAAGGTACAAAGGAAGAACACAACAATACAATCATTGTATCTAGTGGAAGTTTGCAGTGCATTTTCTTGATATTATATGAAGTGAATATGTCTGTATTCAGGCACAAAACATGCGAACTAATAAAAAAATTATAAACTGTCATGAAACGATAAACAATTGAAGCCTATTTAGACATAAATTCACGCTGAAACTATATTTACCTTTCTTTTAAATAATCCATTAAACCTGCGGAGAAACAAAGAGGAGCGTAAACTAAAATTCTCAGTTTCAGGCGCATGTCCGGGAAAGTCATGAATATTCATGTAAGCTCCACCCACTGAAACCAAAAATTCCAGAAACCGAAAATCTCGTAACACCGGTCAGAGCACAAATAATGAGACGACAGGGGATCACCTTATCAGGGTCTGTTGTAGTCAGATGGATGAACCACAAATAGATTCAAGGATGGACCACAAATAGATTTAGGGATGTGCCAAGTCTGAAAAATAATAAGAACAGTAACTATAATGAATGAACTAAATATATGAGCAGCAATCATTCACTGTAACATAATGGAAAAGGATTTCTATTTGACAATTCTCTATTAAACAGAGTTAAATAAAATGAATAATCGAAAGACAAATACAAGCCATAAGAATTCAGTCAGTAATTAATACAGTCTCATATATGGAGAGACTTGTGGCGCATATGAGCAGCAGGAAAACATGACGCATATAATCCCACGTTTGGCTTTATAACCAATTAACAGATCAACGTTGCATCATAAAGCATCATTAATAGTCCGTAACTTTGATCTGCATCTTCACAGAAACAGAATAAATCACAGGTGAACGAATATTATCGATTTGACTAATACATGCACGCCTGACGAGGATGCATAACAGTGTTCAGAGCGCAGTTACATTAAAATAAGCAAACAGGCTTAATTAAAAGTCAGACTTACATGATGAAATATCTGCAGAAACCCAGGACAATCAGGACTAAACAACTTTTCGTCTCACAGCTCGCACCGATCACACAGATGGCGACAACTCTGGTTTCATAATAAAAGTGATGATTAAATGAGCCTTTCATGCAGAATGTGACTGCAATGTTCATATTATTACCCACGGGAATAGTTGTGGCTGTGCACACGGATTCCCTTTTTGATTTGCTATCAAAGTGTGTTACACTGTTTAGTAGCTATGTGGAGAATTTGTTAAGTTAATCATTGTGATGAATATCCTAGACTTAATGGTTTGACAACTTTGCACGACCCTCTTACTGGGGTTTAAATAGGTGTTGTTGCTGAATCTGTTCACCCGAGAAAGAGGTTGACAGCCTGTCTTTCTCCTGGCCTTTTTTATGTCGTGAATCGGACATCGGTTCAAGTTAATAATGAATTAAGCATCATTAGAGTCTGTGCAAGTCAGGGTGGGATCATCAAATTCCAAAACATATTATATTAAAACAGGATTAGTGGCATTTTTCCAGGTGGGTGAAGGAGTTGAAGTCTCTGTTTGTAGATGATGGAGAGAGGGAATGTTTTTTTCTTTGTGACTAATTAGTATGCAGAGAGCAATTTATGAAGTGGAAGTATGGACAGTGTCGTTAATCAGTAGGGAAACACAAGTTATTTGTTTTCAAAAAAGAGACAATGTCCTAATAAAAGATTACAACTATACGACAAACCTTTAGAACAAGCGAATGCGATAAAATATCCAGTGATGTTTTCAGACACAAAACTGACTTTTGCAATTCATGTACAAAACTATTTGATAATTGTGCTTGTGTTTTGTTATGTTTGTCATGAGCACATGACACAAGGACTCCTATCTATGGTCTTGATCAGGCCACCTGCCATTTTGGGAATCAGCATGGGAAGACGAAATACCTTCAGAGAAAAAATTCCCACCACACTGACTGTTTGCCATTTCCACCTACAGTCAGTGGAAACCCCAGACCTCTGATAACCCATAAATGGAGGATCAGGTCTACCTCATCTGTGTTGGACTCAGCATCAGTTCCTCAAGTCCGCGTGCTCTTTTAATGAGGAGAGCGGAGACTGCTTTTCGTTTAGCTGTTTAATTATCAATTAAGTCAGATGAATAATGTACACAGAGCTCTGGATCACAGCTATCCCTGATTACACAATCCTATGCGAGTCTCATACACAGGTAGTCTGAGATGCTCGTCTTTCCCTACGACTCATATATAGGCTATACCATGTAACAAGTTGTCAGTCTCTTTCTTGACAGATGTTGACTGCCATCTGTTGCTTCAAGACGAGTCCTCCAACCATCTCGTTTCCTGTTTTCATGCACACATAAGCTATTTTCAAGGTTAATCATTTCACGATTTTACACTTACAAATGATTCAGGAGCAGTAAGTGGTATGCGTATTTGGCGTGCTGTCCGAGGAGAGGCTCTGAGCTCGGTATTTAACCCGAACCTAGAGCACTCCCCCCGCATTCCTGACTTTCAACTGATAGGAACAGTTAAGCGTGAGGAGTCTGGGTTTTGGAGGGATGCCGTAAACTGTCCAGAGGTGTAGGTGTGTTAAACATGTCTCTGTATACAGTGTAAACCGCTTATGTCGACGGCTTCGGAGGTTGCAAAAAAGCGTTGAGATAACCGAGGATCGAGAAAACCAAAAGCCAATATGGCGATTTGTTTGATGAAGCGATTGGCATGCTATAAAAATGTACATACACTGTATATGTTTGCTAACAATAACAGCAGAGAATGTAACGGCTACTTTAAGTTTATGTTGGGAATATACCTTTAAGACGGTGTATGCTGTTGTGTGCAGCTGTTCTGGTGTGAGCGTGCGGGGATAGTGTTTTACTTCATGGTTGTATGTCTGTAATTATGTAGCACCGTGGTCCTGTGAGGCACAACATTTCGTTTCACTGTATGTCCCCACATGTAGCAGAATAACAATAAAGCTCAACTTGACTTGACTTGAATAGTTCTGAAGATTATTGATTCATCAGCCTCTTTTACCTATTATAATTAACCGTGCTCAAGCATATGAACATACCATCATTAAGTAAAACAAGAATCACCTTAAAAGTACATCATGTTCTTAAACCATGCAAAGTAGTATTAAGAGTAGTATTTATTTCCTTCATCCATCATCTCAGCGCCCGAAGAGACTGCAGCGGTGGCCACTTTCCCTGCCAACCCTGCCATGGCCAAGCAGGCTGTTTATTTTGTGTGTTTTGGCTGTCCTGTGTGCATGGAAGACAAGAGCTCTCCTAACTCTCCAGCGCTTCTACTCCGTCCCTTTGGCACCTCCATGGCTCTCAGCCGAGACTCCAGCCCTGCCAGAGCCTCCTTATTCACCCCTCCTGTCCATTCCTGGACTATTTTAAAGATTTTTTCGTCTGGTTTCCCTCCTTAGCTTCGTGGTTTTACTAACGGTGAAATTAGCAGCAGGAACAAGCCTGGATGTAGAAAGAATAAATAGAAGCATTCATTGAAGATCAACTCCAAACCTCTAGCCAAAGTCCTGTATATACAGCGGGTACAAGTCAAGTCAACTTTATTTATATAGCGCTTTTTACAATGTAGATTGTTTCAAAGCAGCTTTACAGGAAAAACAATATAAACAGAGCTTGTTTGGCTGAACAGAAGCCCCAAAAGAGCAGGCGAATCAATACAATTGATGAATTTTAAGTGTTAAGTTTCCCCAACTGAGCAAGCCATAGGCGACAGCGGCAAGGAACCAAAACTCCGGCAGGTGACGTAACGAATGAAGAATAGAATGGAGAAAAAACCTTGGGAGAAACCAGGCTCAGTTGGGGGACCAGTTCTCCTCTGGCCAACAGCCAAACCGTGCATGATTATTATACAACAATTCAAGTCAAATATGAAGTCCAATTTGGTCCGGTTAGAGATGGGTTCATGATCGTCACAGGGGAGGGTCCAGTAGAGTCACGGTCTCCGCAGACACTTCAGGGCAGTGCTGTGCTCGTGTCCAGGTCCTTCATCTGATCTGGATACGGCCCGGATCCAGCTGCCCACGGTAACCTCGGAATAAACAGAGACCAATATCAGCGTAGATGCCATTCTTCTTCTGATGTATCGAGTACATCAGGTGTTATGGGAATGTTCCCGGTTCCGGCTTATCTAAATTATGCAGCCTAACAATCATTTTACATGATTTGGATTAAAAATGTATGTATAATGTGTTATGTGTATGCCAGGTTGAAAAGATGTGTTTTTAGTCTACATTTAAACTGACAGAGTGTGTCTGCTTCCTGAACTGTAATAGGAAGACTGTTCCAGAGTTTAGGAGCTAAATAGGAAAAGGATCGCCCACCAGCAGTTGACTTTGATATTCTAGGTATTATAAGCTGGTCAGTATTTTGGGATCGCAATAGACGTGAAGGACTATAATGTGTTAAGAGATCGCTCAAGTACTGTGGAGCTAAACCATTTAATGCTTTGTAAGTAATTAGCAAGATTTTAAAATGTATTCGTGTTTAATAGGAAGCCAGTGCAGGTTTGACAGAACTGGGGTAATATGCTCATACTTCCTGGTTCTAGTAAGAACTCGAGCTGCTGCATTCTGGACCAGCTGGAATTTGTTTATTAAGCGTGCAGAGCAACCACCTAGTAAAGCATTACAATAATCTAGCCTTGAACTCATGAACGCATGAACTAACTTTTCCGCATTTGTCTTAGATAGCATATGTCGCAATTTAGATATATTTTTAAGATGGAAGAACGCCGTTTTACAGATGCTAGAAACATGGCTTTCAAATGAAAGATTGGTATCAAAGAGCACACCCAGGTTTCTTGACTTAAGACTTGACAGAGCAGCCATCGAGGGTTAGGCAGTAGTCTAGATTATTATGTGCCGAACTTTTTGGTCTAATAATTAGAATCTCTGTTTTTTCAGAATTTAGCAGTAGAAAGTTATTAGTCATCCAATTTTTTATATCGGTTATGCATTCTGTTAATTTAGTGAATTTGTTCGTTTCATCAGGAATACTGATGAAACAGCGGGTACAGAAAGTATTCAGAACCCCTTACATTTTTCACTTTTTTTATGTTGCAACCATTTGCTAAAATCATTCAAGTTAATTTTTCCCCCTCATTAATGTACACACAGCACCCTATATTTACAGGAAAACAGAATTGTTGACATTTTTGCAGATTTATTACAAAAGAAAAGCTGAAATATCTCATGGTCTTAGTATTCAGACCCTTTGCTGTGACTTATATATTTAACTCAGGTGCTGTCCATTTCTTCTGATAATCCTTGAGATGGTTCTACACCTTCATTTGAGTCCAGCTGTGTTTGATTACACTGATTGGACTTGATTAGGAAAGCCACACACTTGTCTATATAAAGTAAACGTTGGTGGACAGCCATTTTTAGGTCTCTCCAGAGATGCTCAATTGGGTTTAAGTCAGGGCTCTGGCTGGGTCATTCAAGAACCTTCGGCTCAGTCTGAGGTCCTGAGCACTCAGGAGAAGGTTTTCATCCTGTATTTGGCTGCATTCATCTTTCCCTCAATTGCAACCAGTCGTCCGTCCCTGTAGCTGAAAAACACCCACAGATGATGCTGCCACCACCATGCTTCACTGTTGGGACTGTATTGGACAGCTGATGAGCAGTGACTGGTTTCTCCACACAAATACACTTAGAATTATGGCCAAAAAGTTCTGTCTTGGTCTCATCAGACCAGAGAATCTTATTTATCACCATATTGGAGTCCTTCAGGTGTTTTTTTGATGTGTCTTGCACTGAGGAGAAGCTTCCGTTGGGCCACTCTGCCATAAAGCCCCGACTGGTGGAGGGCTGCAGTAGTGGTTGACTTTCTACAACTTTCTCCCATCTCCCGACTGCATCTCTGACGCTCAGCCACAGTGATCTTTGGGTTCTTCTTTACCTCTCTCACCAAGCCTCTTCTCCCGTAATAGCTCAGTTTGGCTGGATGGCCAGCTCTAGGAAGGGTTCTGGTCATGCCAAACGTCTTCCATTTAGGGATTATGGAGGCCACTGTGCTCTTAGGAACCTTAAGTGCAGCAGAAAGTGTTTTTTGTAACCTTGGCCAGATCTGTGCCTTGCCATAATTGTCTCTGAGCTTTTCAGGAAGTTCCTTTGACCTCATGATTCTCATTTGATCTGACATGCACTGTGAGCTGGAAGGTCTTATATAGACAGCTGTGTGGCTTTCCTAATCAAGTCCAATCTGTATGATCAAACACAGCTGGTATTGTAACTAATAGGGAAATGGTGTGAGTTCTACTGCTGTTTTAGATGGTGAATGGGTTGATCTGAGATCAAGGAATAGATTGAGTGCATCATGAGTGCTAACTTTGTGTGGCATATGAACGCTTAAGATGAGATGCAAAGATTACAAATCTCAAATATTAAGTCTTCAGCAACAAAAAATACTTTTGTTTTTAGTTTCGAGGCTGATAATTGATTAAGTTTTGTATACAAGTCCTCTGCTTGTTCCAGTTTTAAGTGCAATTAAGTGTTGCAAATCCAACACATTGTTTGTAAGGTTTAAATCGTAGTTTGTGTTCAACGGAAGAAAGAAATTCAAACAGGTTTGGAACAACGTATGAGTGAGTGAGAGAGAATGAGCATGATTTCCTTTTGGGGTCAAATGAAACTTTAAGTCTGACATGGAATTGTATATTGTCCCACATAACCTTCATTAATGTCTTAGTATACTATTAATGTTAGAAGTCACATTTATAAAGTATTATGCATAACGTAAGTTCTAATCATTTAAAATACTCTGCATAACATATTTTCTGTGATTTGTTTAACTGGTTCTATACTTCTTGCTCTGTTTTTGTTCTGTTGCGACACACAGAGATTCCCAGAAATACATTAACATTTTTGAAGATATTTTTAAGCTATTATACATTTTACTATGCAATCACAGTCACCACATGGACTCATGGAGCCACAGTCCACCTGCATAAAGTGCAAGCAGAATTGTCAAGGACTTTCCATTGGATGAAGACATTATGTTTTTATGTGTTGATCTTCTGTCATAGCAGGATTTAAACCTTACAAACAATGTGTTTGCAGCAATGGACCTGTACACAACACTTAGGGAGATAATTATCAGTGAGTTGGAGCTTCAAAACTAAAAAAAGTATGTTTTGTTGCTGAAGACTTAATATTTGAGGTTTGTATTCTAAGTGTTAGTAGTGAAAACAAACTGGTGATTATTTAACAAGGTTTAATTGTCTCAAACAGACTCCAAAATTAAATGATCTGTAGCATAGTTGTAAGATTAAACTCTTATGCTGACTTCTCGTTGTTTTTTGTTTTTTGGCATGATCTTTGAGGTGTGAGAAAAGAGAGTGGTTGTTTTTGTAGCAAATAGCTTTTCGTGCTTCATGCTTCATGCTGTGGAAGAAATTTCTAAGAAAACGAGCATGAAGTGCTTTAAGGTTTTGCCACAGCATCTCAATAGGATTAAAAACCATTAAACTACAAACAAACCAGTAAGGTTCTTCTTTTGATTTTAATGGTGGAGGGCAAACTTCACATTCTTTCATATCTTTGATTCCAGAACATGATGGCTGGAGCAGCTCTACAAAGACAATCCTCTCCACAGAAAGAAATTTATTTTTCACATTCTCAATATATACCAATATTTCCAATAATGGAAAAACACAGAAGAGCAAAGTAAAGGCTTTAACTTAAAATTGGTTACATAGCCGACAAAGTGAAGAGTACATACATGAAGAAGTCATTCAAAAACTTAAATTATGAATCACTAACCTGATTATAAATCACTCATTACAAATCATTAGAAGAAAATAATATATAAATGTATATAGAAGACACAAGGGATTTTGATTATCTCTGTTCAATATAACAGTTTAAAAGTATACGTTCATTAAGGGGTGTGTGTGGGGGGGGGGATCTTCTCCATCTGATCATGACTAGGACGACAACAAAAGCCGAACTTGGAGGATTGAATATAAACTCAGTCGTATCCTGACACACACACACATGCACTTACACATCATTTGAGCATAAAAACTAACAATGCACAAAGCAATGTACAATGTGAGTATATGACACTCAAAACTGCTCAAATATAAAACATATTTTACTCTTTGGAAACAGAACGGCAGAATTAATATCTGATGCAGATAATCTCAACATGAGCAAATATTGGCTGATTAATGTTTCTGACCAATATATTGTTCAATCATTGTTTCAGGCACATTATTCAGTTTTTCAGTCATTTTTATTATCACTTGCATGATCTTTACATGAAAAATGAAACAAAACTCACTACTTTCATTGTGTTTCATTCTGAACATTTGCTGCTGTCGTTGTTGGTTCTGCAGAAACACTTCTTTCATATTTCATCTGGAATCCAGAAGAGTTGGAGCGTTTCGATCTCTTTACACAAAAGATTGCCATTATGATGAAGATGAAGAGAAGAACAGAAGCACCAGTGATGATAAGAGCCACAGATCTACCTGTATGGTATGATTCATAAAGCAAAATAATGAATATTATCTTTATGTTTTCATTAAAATGCAGTAACAACAACATTTAAAAACATGCAGTTATTCATAAAACAACCCAAGCATATTTTATCTTGTCAGACTTTCACTATTTGTACATTTTTCCATGATTAATAAGCCGTTATATAATAACAGTGGCAAATGTTTCACTGCAATAAAACAACTATATAAACAGCTTTCTGCAAGTCGCCTGAATGCATATTCAATCATAAATAATTATAATAGAGTGTAATATCTTTCTTACCAGGAGTTTGAGTGATCCTACTGGCCCCTGTTAACAGATTTTATTATAAGATAAGTTAAGTAATGCTTAAATAACAGCGTTGTTTTATTGCTCTATATCAACTCTATAACAGCTTCCTGTATTCTGTTAGTGACCAATTCATATTCAATAATAAATAATTATTATAGAAAATAATATCTTTCATACCAGGATCTTCAGTTTCAGGTTTATTGGTCTCTGTTAACAGATTTTGAACCAATTTTAGTAAATTGAAAATAAAAATACTCTTACAAACATTTATTGAATTATAAACAAACAGGTTATTATATACAATACTGTTACGTCCCGTGACATCCTTTTCATTAGTATTTAAGTTACTTTATTGTTGACGTGTGCGTTGTTGTGTGTTTGTGTGTGTTTTTGTTCTCTCTCTCTCTCTCTCTCTCTCTCTCTCTCTGTCTCTGATCAGGTTGCTAATCATCATCATCTGCGACTCATTGCTGAAAAGCTGCCTGAGACGGAGTATAAAGGGGCCGCCAGAGTTTGCCAGTAAAGACACACTTCTCTCCTGCTCCAGATTGAAGCGCTTTGTAATTCTATCTCCAGAAAATAATGGTGCAAATGCACACTTCAATCCCCCTGTCCCAGAGTGACAACAACAACCAAGCAGGTCAAAAAAGAGTCTCTACTGGCAAACTCTGGCGGCCCCTTTATACTCCGTCTCAGGCAGCTTTTCAGCAATGAGTCACAGATGATGATGATTAGCAACCTGATCAGAGAGAGAGAGAGAGAGAGAGAGAGAGAGAGAACCAAAACACACACAAACACACAACAACGCACACGTCAACAATAAAGTAACTTAAATACTAATGAAAAGGCCGTCACGGGACGTAACAGTACCTTTACGATCCATATTTACTCTATTTAATTTGTATAAAGGTGTTCATTTAAACTTAAAAACTTATTTAATTTTTTTACTGGTCTCTGTTAACAGATTTTAAATCACTGTTAGTAGATTGGAAATAAATGTAGAGTTTATTGAATTATAAACAGCAGTATTATATACAATACCTGTTATTTTCACAGTGAATCCTGTTGATTTGTGTCCACAATCTGTTTGAACAAAGAATCTGAATGTTTCCTCCATCATTGTTGTGTTTGAACTGAAGCTGCATGTGGATCTGTTTCTCTTTTCACAGGATCCTTCAGGAAACTCTTGTCTACAGATTTCTGAATCGTTGTATTTCTCAGGGTATTGAAACTTTTCCATTTTAATGCAGCAATCAGAGCGATGGATAGAGAAGCTGCAGGATAAATTCACTTCCACAGTTCCAGTCACATCCTCACAGTTTACACTGAAATCTGAAACATAACAGTGTAAATCATAAAATACAGAAACTGAACAATAAAGATCTGAAATTCAGATTCACTTCCACTTAATCTAGCGCATGTTTATTTATTTTTTAATATCCTGTATATGAATCACACTTTACCAAAAGATCTCAGATTTAATCTCTCCTCAAAACTCTCACACACTCTTTCTAGAGGAAAGTTTATTACCTTTATCTTCAGCTTGACAGAAAGCAGAACAAGTGCAAACCAGAATGAACAGTCGCACAGCATTTACAGCATTCATGGTTTTTGTTCTGCAACAGAAAAATGACAGAAAGATCATACTTTTAGAGATGAAATAGAAGATAGAGACGATTTACTGACAGTTGAGCAGAAACATCAGAATTGATCAGCAAAACATTCAAAATCTCTTCCATCATTTGATTTTATTGCATGAGCCAATTATTAAAAATGACATGATTATATTTTCATGATTCAAGAAACACCAACATCTTCTAATGAATATTTAGATGATTTACATTTGATGAAACAGAAAATAATCATCGAACAGAAAAAAAACATTTTATCCTGAGAAATTAATGCTCAAGTTTCCAGAATTACAGAAACTGAACGTCACAATATAAAATCACGAGGAAAAAGAGAGCATTTAAAAAGATTTTCCTGCGTCTGGTTGTGGATTATGAATATAAAGGAGATGATTTTGCTGTAGAGAGAGAGTTTTTGCTCACCTCCGGTCTGTGTGTGTTCAGCGTCTGACTTCATTCCTCTCTGACTCTCAAACACACGACAATCTACACTTTCACTTTTTTCCCTCCCACTCGTTCCCTCTCCATCCACGTTACACGTTCAAGATGATAAATTCATTGAGTCCCCCCCCCCCCCCCAAAATGGTATGATAGTTAACTTCTTTTAATAACATTTGTCATCTAACATAACATTGATCCTGTCAATTATTTTCGTTTGCATTAGTTTTACACAATAATCAAACACAAGTTGTTCAAATCACATTGACTTCAACATGTTTCAGAGTATGCATAGAAACTTTCTCGTAATAATGTAATAATAACATAATCAGCATATCTTCCACACTTCTTTCCACAGCATTTTTTGTTGTTGTTGTTATCTTGCCAATCGGTTATCTCAACATTTTTTTGCAACCCCTGAGGCCGTCGACATAACCCAACTCCACTGTAATAGTATTGCACAGTTAATCAGTGAAAGTAATGCATATTAATACATATTTTTTTTAGATTTTTTTTAATTTACGGGACGTTTACACAGAAGTGAGAAACGCAAGATCTTGAACATGTTTGATCTCGCATTTACACGCTTTTGACCAGCAGGTGTCGCCAATCCTTCAGCTCCGCTGCTCTTTGCATTGATACAACTGATACGACTTTCATGGTATAGTCACAGACATAGATGTCTCTCCATGTCCATCAGGGCTGCCATAGAGCGGCTGATAGAAACATGTAAACGTGAAGAAAAGCCATTGCATCCAGGCCAACTCCTCCACCCTTGAAAGCGCCTCCTCCACTGTTGGCATCGCCCCCGTAAATGTGTTCTTTGGTGTAGAGGTTGTGCCCATGAAGGCAGGAAGTGCCCGTCCGGTTTACTTTTCAGGCAAGCATCCCGCTTCTCAACCTCTAACAACTCAAACCTCTAAATGGGAGAATAAAGTGGTGAGTCTTTATTTCCAGCCTCGGTGCCAAAAACATCCAGCTCACTAGATCTGGCTAGCAGCAGAACCGGGAGTGAGTGCCACATGTGTGATTCTGGGCCCTGGCAGAGGATACCAGATCCTCCAGATGAGGACGGAGATACACCAGGCCGTCTCTAAACTCTCTGACAGGTCCATTTGCGATCCTCAGGACACAGACGGCCGCTTTGCCTCGGCAGTAGCGGGACTCAAACCCAAACCCTGAGGGGCGCGAGCCTGGACGGCCTCCTCAAAGCAGAGCGTTCGCAGTGAACACGACTGCTCTGCTCCCAATCAAACAACACACAGATTGTGTGTATCTCCACACATGATGTAATATGAGCAAGGGGAACACAACCTGAATTGTTCACTCGCCATATTTTACTTTTTTTCCCCAAGTTTTTTAACTAGCTAGGGACAGACAACACCAAATAAACATACGTTTCACATATAGTGCTCACTGAAGACATTTACTTTTGTTTTTGCTTACTTTTAGAGTTTCCTTTTTCATGACATCACCCACCTCTGAAGTGCATTCACACCATTGGTTAGATTTCACACATGCTTCACGACACAACCACACACAAGTGTTCCCAAAGTGTCTGTGATTTTAAATTATTATATTTCTATTCAACATTTAACAAGATTTCCTGCAGAATAAGTTTAATTCGCTTGTTTTACGCACATAAATAAGGCTCTACTGATCAGCTGTGTGTGGTTCTTCACTAGCTTTAGCAGTTTCACTAGCATAACTCACCCATCATCATGTTCCAGATATTAATCTTTAGAGAGATTCAAAATCTTTATTAAATCTTTATTTTGCGTTTTAAAACAATAAGGCACATGGTACAATCCCACAATACTCACACTATTGCAATACTGCATATACAGAAGAAAACAAACAGTGAAAATAATTTCAATGCACAAGCTATGTTATGACTTCCCAAAATCAGTGCTGAAGAAAACATCCTTTAAAAGGCAGAACATCTTCTGCGGTGTCTGGAGATTTCTCTGGAAAGGTGTAATAAATGTAAACCATTTAAATCTTAAACACAATATCAGACGGCAGAGAGTGAGATTCAACATCACTATAATATTATTCTGCTGAGAATCTGATAAAACTCATTTCTTTTTTACAAAGGCTAGGCTTAAATTTAGTCCCAGACTAAAAAACAGTTTTAAGAGAAAGCAACATGCACTGGCATTTCTTAAAATAGAGAGCGAATGTTTCATTGCAATATAACAACTATATAACATCTTTCTGCAAGTCGCCTGAATTCATATTCAGTCATAATTAATTATAATAGAGTTTAATATCTTTCTTACCCGGATATTGAGTGACTGCTTTATGTTTATTTGTCCCTGTGAACAGATTTTAAATCACTGCTAGTTGATTGAAAATAAATGTAGAGTTGCAAACATGTATTGAATTATAAACAATAGTATTATATGCAATACCTGTTATATTCACAGTGAATCCTGTTGATTTGTATCCGCAAACTGTTTGAACAAAGAATCTGAATCTTTCCATCATTTTTGTCTCTGATCTGAAGCTGCATGTGAATTTGTTTCTCTCTTCACAAGATCCTTCAGGAATCACTTGTATGCAGTTTTCAGATTTTTTATATTTCTCAGGATACAGAAACTTATTCTTGGCAACGCAGCAATCAGAGCGATTGATAGAGACACTGCAGGAGAAATTCACTTCTTCATCCACAGTTCCAGTCACATCCTCACAGTTTACACTGAAATCTGAAACATAACAGTGTAAATCATGTAATACAGAAACTCACAAGCGTTTAGGGGACAGGTTCATTATGTGATGTTCAGGTTTATGTTCAGGTTCATTAGTTGATGCTGTATGATTGATGACCAACATTAATTTCTGACTAAATTAACATTTGCCAGTTGTTCTGCAAATACAGACAGATGAATCTATATCAGGGGTCTCCAAACTTTTCAGCCCGAGGGCCGCATTAACTGTGAAACAGCAGTTCGGGGGCCGACTACACACTCGAGGTCCAAATAAAAAAGAATCAAAACATGGATGTTGTTTTTAATTATTTATTTCATATAATTTTATTCAGTTATTACTTAATAACACATCGATACACTACACATGAACACCTGTATTAGTGGGAATGGTGAAATTGTTTCCTGGATGCCAAAATAGCAGACATTTCTGGCTTCAGACTTGATTTCCCTAACATCAACAGTGACCTGAGATTATCATCGGACAAGTTTGTTCTCAAATTGTTCTTCACGTATTTTATTCTTGAAAATGTTTGTTCACACATGTATGTTAGGAATGTCTTCCTTAGGCAAAAACGGGGGAGAAAAAAAACGTCCCTATGTGGGCTATATCACACATTTTATGTTTATACATAACGTTTTTATATATTTTATATATCACACCCATGAGCTATATGAGGGTGCAAACACGTGTGCATCTGTGGATTATATATGCAGGAAAAACGATATATCATCTCATTAACGGTGACCAGAAGCAGAAAAAAAGTAAGCAGCGAATAAGGTTTTGTAATGTATTGATTGGTTGGAAAACGTCTCCGTTTACCATATTCCGTTTAGAGAAGCATGAAGGAAATATTCTGACGCAATTGCAGCTATTTATGCTGTCTGTCTGCCGGATCCGCATCGCGCTTCGATTGTCCAGTTGTCAACTGGTGTTATCCTATAAGGTTTCAGAAATGACGTGAAGGGAGGAGTTCCCAAATGCATTTCATTGCAACATCTCCTTCCCACGCGCCTCTATTTTAATTCGGTAAAAACATAACGGCCACGTAAGCGGCGGCTGATCTTGGCAGGATACAGTGAATTTATGTTTGTTTTTTTCGGTAGACAAAAAGGTCTCCACGGCCGGTTGAGAGGGCTTTATGGGCCGCAGTTTGGGGACCCCTGATCTATATGATTACCAAATAATAAAAAAAGCAGGAAATATATACTAGATTCATGACATTATGTTATCGTCCAGGATAAAAGTTTATTAGTAACTTTATTATTATTTATGTAGTTTTGTCTAGAATTATCTGTTGGATGACGAGTGTTTTGTAATGAACACATTTCTAGCAAATGCATCTGGAAGCAACTTTAATTTAAATCTTCTGCATTAGATCTACAGTAGTTGGCAAATAAAATACAAGATCCAAAAGCCTTGAATGTCATGATGTACTTATCAAAATATCTGGAGTATAAAAAGCAATTAAGAGAACAAAAAAAAAAAGTATTAATATGCATTATTTTCACTGATTAACTGTGCAATACTATTACAGTGGAGTTCGGTTGAGTCGACGGGCTCGGGGGTTGCAAAAAAATGTTGAGATAACAGATTAGCAAGATAACCAACACCCAATATGGTGATTTATTTGATGAAGCGATCAGCATGTGTGACGGTCTTGCCTGGGTGGTCTTCCTACTGTATTGTGCTGCACACTATATACTGCACAATGGAGATATACAGAAGAAATAAGGGATCGACAGAATGGAGAATAAAATCAGTTCCACAGCAATTTCCGTTAACTCTGCTTTATTTATAACATTTCCTGTATTTAAGTCTTTTTTTTAACATATTACTCTTTCAATTTTGTGATCGTATAGTGAACAGTTTAACTAATAAATCAATAAAACAGAAAAACATCTCCCCCTTCCGGTGAGCGTTCGTAACTTTACATTAATAACACAATATTTCAAACAAAACTCATTTTACAAACATACCTGCACAATGGAGATATACAGAAGAAATAAGGGATCGACAGAATGGAGAATAAAATCAGTTCTATGTGAAACAAGTCAAAACACACAATAAGAAAATATTTTCGACACCAAACACATCTCAACATTTCTCTTAAATATTAATTATAGGATAAATCCACAATTAGCACATTATTTATATGTTTTACACTTTTTAACTGACAATTCTCCCGTTCCTCAGAATTTGTAACTTACCCACAGCAATTTCCGTTAACTCTGCTGAGGGCGGTCCCTATTCCACATTCTAAATACCATCACGCGCCCAACAGATGGCGCTGTTTACATTTGTGCAGAATTTAACTCTTTACACACTGTTACATGCACCCCCCTTAAATTATGCTAAATGGGGAAGCGCCTGCACAACAGTAAAATCAAACCATAAGAACAAGAAAAGAAAAGAGATGAAAGAGAGAAAAAGATGACAGAAAGAATGTAAAACTCCTTGACGCATTGCAGCGTAAATATCAATTACAGAATTCTCCCATAGGAAGTATGCAAGCATGGATCGGTACCAGAATCCAGACTAAACATAGATTAAAGAAATGCCCTATACATCTCTCTTCTCATACACAATCAAGGATTAAATTGTTTTCTGAAATAATACATTTTAAATCTTACATAGATTTCTTAAATCTTCAAATATCAACTTATAATTCACCCATGAAAAAGATTTTTAACCATGTCAAAAATAGAAATCACAGAAGGTGATGTATCGTGCACAACTTGACTGTTTATCTCATAGATAAATCTTTGAGGAGGCTTAACAATCCTACCAGCTTTAGTTACAACTGTGTCTGCTTGGAGGCGTTCAGGTTGTCTACAAACTATAGGGTCGACTGTAACTGGAACAGGGTTATTGACAGCTCGTGGGGGTGGAGCAACTGGGATTGTCAAGGGGCACTGCAAGGAGTCCAGTCCTAATTCATCACCAGAAGGTTGACTGTCATCTGAGTATTGAGGAACATCACTTCCTTGATCAGAGCACACCAAACTGTCACGAGTGTCGGAACCTGCCTCAGAATCGGATTTCTGCACATCCAAAGAACACTGAACCCCAGGCAAAACAACTGAGTCACTCTCAACATCAGGGTATGTGTGTATGTCAGACTGCACAACCCATTTAGCTGTTCTCACATCACTCTCGGGAGAATCAGGTAAGTCTGCAATTAAATCGCTTGAATTAGGCTCGGGTGATACACTGATGTCGCCATCATTGTACAAAAAGTTAACAGGGAGTAGGAGATTCCTGTGCACAGTCTTTTCCCTGTCTGTGTCTGTGTCTCTAATCCGGTAGACATTAATGGGTGATCTCACAGACATCACTTCATAGATGTTAGACTCCCATTTGTCTGCTATCTTCCGTTTGCCACGCTCACCACGATTCGCCAGAAGGACTCTGTCACCAACACTCAAATGTGAACCTTTCGCTTTTTGATTGTAGATCCTTGCATGCCGAGCTTGCTCAGTTGCGCTGTGCTTTCGTGCAATCTTCGCAGCTTCGCTGAGGTCACACTTAAGCCTTGATACAAAGTCTGAGTACTTGACAACAACATCATTCTTGAGGACATGTTGGAACATCACATCAACTGGAAGACGTGGAACTCTCCCAAACATCAGATAGAAAGGCGCAAAACCTGTTGTCTCATGGATGGTACAGTTATAACAGAACGTCAGCATCTGCAAAGATTGCGGCCATTTGGCTTTGGACTGGGGAGGTAAGGCTCTTATCATGTTCCCTAAGGTCCTGTTAAAGCGTTCGGTGATCCCATTTCCCATTGGGTGATAGGGAGTGGTATGTGATTTCTTGACACCTGCCATAGTCAGCAACTCCTTCATCAACTTACTCTCAAAACTCGGACCCTGATCTGAATGCACCCGCCTTGGGAATCCATAAACGCAGAAGAGACTTTTCCATAAATGATGAGCAACTTGCTTCGCTGACTGGTTTTTACAGGGGAAAGCGTAGGCTAATTTGGTGAAATGATCCGTTGCTACGAGAACATCCACACTCTTATCACCCTGCTCTGCCGTCCAGAAATCAATACAGATGAGTTCCATCGGTTCTGAGGTACGTATATTTTCAAGAGGAGCACGGTCTTTCGGTTCAGGTGTCTTGCCTACGATACATCGCATGCAATTTCTCACATAATGAGATATATCACGTTCCATGCCTGTCCAGAAGAATCTTTGTCTGGCCAGTGAAAGAGTCCTGGAACGCCCTTGATGGCCAGCTGCATCATGCAGTCCATGCAACACTTGTTGTTTTAGAGCATGCGGGACAATGAATTGAAACAACTTCTTATTCATTTGAATGTCTCTTTTGATTTTGAAAAGCATGCCATCTCTTATGGTGAGTCGATTCCAATGTTTAAGAAGCTTTAAAACTGTACGAGGCTCACTGGCACGTTCTCGTTTGTCAGGACGTCTGTGTCTCCGAATATAAAAGAGTGCTCTACTCACAGCAGTATCTTGTTCTTGTGCAGATGAAAGTGCACTAACATTGAGTGCTGTAGTCTGATCCACATCGAGAGAGAGCGGAACAGATTCAAGACCCATTAACCGTCCTACACCACCAGAACAATGTGCATCCAATACTGCAGCTATATCCTGTTGACTCAAAGCACCCACCGATATCTGGTCCGTACTATAAACTTCAATCCCTTCGGAATTAACATCAGCAGGACTCAAGGCTTGACAGTTAGTGGTAAGTCGGAAGGAATCTTGGACAGCTCGATCAATAACTCCATCAACCTGATTGAGCAAGGACAGGTAAGGTTCTGAAACCAGCCGATGACTCACGCTGGATCGGACAAAAGGTTCTCTGCTCAGCGCGTCTGCAACTATGTTTTTAGAACCAGGCACGTACTTCAAGCTGAAACTGAAGGAAGCTAACTTAGCAACCCAACGCTGCTCACAGGCGTCAAGACTTGGCTTAGTGAGAATGTAGGTGAGGGGATTATTGTCCGTCCAAGCAGTAAAATGACGTCCCTTCAGCCAATAGTGGAACTTGTCACATATTGCCCATTTAAGAGCAAGGAATTCCAATCTATGAGCTGGGTAATTCATCTGGGAACGTGATAATGTCTTGCTAGCAAAAGCCACTGGTCTGGCCATAGTATCACCCTCAGGAATCTGAGAAAGGACAGCACCCAATCCGTCAAATGAAGCATCTACGGCCAAAATGAAGTCACTTTCGAAATTTGGATGTACCAAGGTAACGCTCGTGAGAAGGTCCTCTTTTAATGCATCAAACGCTTCCTGACATTTGTCAGTCCAGTCTGCTGGTGAGAGTTTAGCACTCAATTTGAGTTTCTTCCTCCTGCCTCTGGTGCATTTTGGGTTTGTCTTCGAGATTAAATCGAACAAAGGTTTGGCCTTAGCAGAACATCTCTCAATAAAATGTTGATAGTACAAAACCATACCCAAGAATGATCTAATTTTCTTGTGGCAAGGAGTGATACCATCAGAGTTCATCAGATCCACAGCTTGAACATCGGTAATGGCCTTTATCTTCTCTGGATCTGTCTTAACACCATCCTCACAGATGACATGCCCAAGAAACTTTACTGACCTACGCAAGAAATGGCATTTCTTGGGGGATAGCTTAAGATTATGAGCCTTAAGTCTAGAGAACACCATCTCCAGCCTTTCAAGAGCGACCTGCTCATTAGGAGCAAAGACCATGAGATCGTCCAGATAGCATAGAAGACTCGTGAAGTTCTTGTCACCAAAGATAGACATCATCATGCGCATGAATGTAGCTGGACTATTGCAAAGGCCCTGTGGCATCCTGTTATATTCATGTAGACCAAATGGCGACGAGAATGCTGTATATTTCTTATCCTCCTCATGCAGAGGAACATTATAGAAACCAGAAGTAAGGTCCATAGTCGAGAAGAAGGCATTACCTCCAAGAGCAGCTAAAGAATCCGCTTGGTGTGGCAAGGGATGGGCGTCCTTTACAGTTCTGGCATTCAACCATCGAAAGTCTGTACAGATTCTAAGATCACCGTTTTTCTTCCACACTAGGACAAGGGGAGAAGCGTACTCACTGTTTGATTTTCTGATAATACCTTTCTCTTCCATTTCATCCAATGCCACTCTAAGTTTCTCATAATGGCCTGGAGGAACACGACGGTAAGGAAGACGAAATGGTTTGTCGTCCACTAGGTGGATCCGATGTACAAAGTCTTTAGCCTCACCACAATCCATCTTGTTCCTCGAAAAGATTGACTCATATTTCTCAACGAGACGGAGTAGTGCAACTTTCCAATCAGGAGACACTTCACAAGCTGCCAAATCCAAGTCATTTAAGTCTAGGTCATTCAGGATACGCGCCATCTCATCTTCAGATTCCTGTGAACCGTTCGCGTGATGAAGGTGTTGAACTTGAGACTTAATGTGGCTACAACTTGGAAGGTCTTCCACAGCGATGCATGGGGAAACGTCCGCGATCTTTACATTTCTTCTCAGGGTTAACACACCGTTTGTGGGATTCATAACTTTCACAGGTATCCAACCATCACCCCATAAAGGTGTGATGACTCGGCCTACCATGATCTGCTTAGGAACACTTTTGGATTGAGTAGGTTCCACAATCACTGTACTGCCCACTGACATTGTAGTACTGACAGGAAGCTTGCCCCACACCAGATGTTCACTCTGCGGTTGAAGAGTCACACTATGCTTGAGCTTGACAGTGCCAACTTTTCCCGGTAGTTGCTCACCTCTCCATCTCTGTGTGTTGGACAGCAATGAAATGAACTCTAGACTCTCACTCTCTCCTTTACCGCATGGCAGTGAGACCAGTTTCCAGTAATCATCTGTTTTCTTTAGTAGTGTCATTAGGCTTTTAATGGCATTACTGCCCAAGATCATCTCATCAGTCTGGCCTGGAACAGTTAGCACAGGTATTATCATTTTGCATCCATAAACACAGACCGACAGATCATACATTGCTGTTGGAGTGACACGATGACCACCACATCCAATAATCACTACATCATCGGCAGAAAGTTTTGCTAATCTAGAAGGGCCTGCTGATAACCTCGCCTCGGCTGCTTCACTGATAGTGCAGGCCATTGAACCACTATCAAGTAAGGCAGTGAAGGATGGGCCATTTTCTACAGACACGGAAGTGTAAAACAATGAGTCAGCTCTGGGTACTCGTTGTAGTCTTTGAAAAACAGCAGTTTTATCAGGTGCGACACTGGGTTTGTATTCTTCGTATACGGACTCAAAATCTTGTGTATCAAAGCTAGGAGGGTTATCAATCTGGTCTGCACTAACCTCCTTTACGCACAGACCTGCTAGTTTTCCTGAGCAGGCTGAGGTGATTGTCTTCTCCTTGGGCAGGAACGTCTGGAATGATCAGGTGACTGGCACTGAAAACACAGACGGTGCTCACGACAATGTGTCAAAGCAGAATGAGCAGCATCATTGCAGATAGCACAAGGAAAAGCATCGAAACCTTCAATCCAAGGAAGTCTGCTATTAGACTGACGTTTAGGATGAGGCTGGGGTTTGGCAGTATTGGACAGCAGGACTTTCTCAAGCATATTTATAACCTTTTCAAGGGCAGAGAAATCTGTACTTTGCTGTTGTTGGTCACGAACATTAGGAGCTGGAGCTGGAGCTGGAGCTGGAGCTGGAGCCGGAGCCGGAGCAACATCAAGCTTATTAACTGAAACGCGTTCATTTGAACTTCGCTGTACTGTGTTGGTGGCTGTAAATGGCAAGTCGGACTGATAGTCATTAAGAACAGCCTGTACTTCATGTGCTGACCACTTGTCAATTGGTTTGGACCTGAATGTCAACGCCAAGTCTCTACTCGGGCAGTGTCTGATAAACATTCGGACAATTTCCACACCGGGCTTGTCAAGTACTTTACCTTGCTCTCGCAGACATTCTACTGCAACATCCGCTGCTTTGTTGAGTCTCAGCCAATAGTCATAAGGCTTCTCTGACCCTTCAGGTAAAGTAGTGTAAAAATCTGCAAGAGGGACAGGTGAGTAGTGGTTACAACTGAAATGTTTGCGCAGTAGACTATAAATGGAACTTGGGCAGACATTGGAGGATGAGTCACAATTCCTGATCCAGAATTTCGCTACATCTTTTGCTTTACCACGCAAGTGAACAAGGATTTCCTCTACATGTTCTTCCACATTCATGTTGCTTTTTTTAACAAATGTTCTCATCAAATCTTCCCATTCTTCAACATCTATTGTATCAGTACCATCCCCTCTGAAGGAAGGTGGCTCCTTGATTTTCCTGTGTTGAATCAGTTGGTTTTGTGACAACTCTACCATGCCAGAAGAGCCAGTAGCTTTATAATCATCAGGAGGCTGTCCAAAATTTACATACATGCAGGTATGTTTGTAAAATGAGTTTTGTTTGAAATATTGTGTTATTAATGTAAAGTTACGAACGCTCACCGGAAGGGGGAGATGTTTTTCTGTTTTATTGATTTATTAGTTAAACTGTTCACTATACGATCACAAAATTGAAAGAGTAATATGTTAAAAAAAAGACTTAAATACAGGAAATGTTATAAATAAAGCAGAGTTAACGGAAATTGCTGTGGAACTGATTTTATTCTCCATTCTGTCGATCCCTTATTTCTTCTGTATATCTCCATTGTGCAGTATATAGTGTGCAGCACAATACAGTAGGAAGACCACCCAGGCAAGACCGTCACATTGGAAAATGTAAATTTTTAAATCTATAAAAATTTACATACACTGTATATGTTTGCTAACAACAAAAGGCATATGTGCACCAATTAACAGCAGATATTTACTAGTATACAATAAAAAACACCTTCCATTCTCCATACAAACCTTTAATTATATTCTCCAACATTGCAAACACAATTTCGCTCACAGCGTAAACAGTCATAACATATTCGTGAGGTCATCACACTGTAATAGATTGCATACTTACTTGCATTCTGCCTGTCTAATGTGCCTTCTCAACAAATTCGTCTTTTAACAACCGGGTTCTTCAATCCGCAGCGGCACTGAGCAGAGCGCGCGTCAGAACAGAAGCAGGTGTGTGTGTGTGTTTATCTAAGCCTCATTCTCATTAGTCAGTAACCTCTCGCTACCAACCAATGAGTATGAGGCTTACCGTATTTATTCGAGTATATCGCGCACACGTGTATAACGCGCACCCCTAATTTTCGATAAAAAATCGGTATAAAATTTTGTTTCACACCAAGCATTGTAATTGACAAAAAACGTTGTTGAACACGTGCAGCCATGATAAAAAAACATTTATTTATTTTATAACATTTAATTATATAACATATATTTATTGACAACATAAACTAATGAACACAATACCGAAAGAGAATTACCGGTAAAAATATTTATTTAAAATCCTTCGACGTCAGATTCCTCATCAGAGACACTGAAGAGTTGCTCCCATTCTTCTGGAGTTAATTTTTCATCAGTGTCCCGGTTGAAGCTGATGCCTGTCTTCACAAAAAACACAAAATGTCTGTCTTCTCCGTAACGTGTGGGTGAGGAAATGAAGCGGCGAGGGGACTTTTTTTTTTCTTCGCCCTCACGTACAGTGAGAGGCTGCAGCCTGTGTTACGGGATGTAATGCATCATGCAATCGGCAATCGATTGCTTTGGGCTATGATGCGGTTGTTGCCGCGGTTTATGTTTGAATACAGTTGCTGAATTGCACTCACGAGTCTGCCTTTTATTTTATGCATTTATTGCTACTTAAACAGCCTGTAAAATGCGCAGCGCGAACTCACAATTCGCCGGCGCCCTCAAAGGACCGGCCGTCAAAACAAACCCCACCCCAGCCCAGCCCTCGTGCATAACGCGCATCCCTAACTTTGATTTATTTTTTTGGTAGAAAATTTTGCGCGTTATACTCGAATAAATACGGTAGATAAACACACACACACACCTGCTTTTGTTCTGACGCGCGCTCTGCTCAGCGCGTAAGAGCGATATATGCCTTCACTTCAGAGAGTGCTGCGCGGCGCTGTGAGAGAAGCATCACTGACGGAGCGACGTGCAACGCGAACTCGGCGCATGCGCAGTGAACTAGGTACGATCATTAGTCACGCGATAACCATGTGAAGTGACGAATATGTCCCTCTTTTGTGCTCGAGATATTTTAGGGTTCGGGGACATAAAAGAATCGACATAACCGAAAAGAAAATGCTAAGACAAATAGGGAGTTTGGCGGTTCCACTTCAAAAACGTCGGCATAATAGGGTTGGCGAGTTAACCGTGACTCGAGATAAGTGAACTACAGTTTTATCTTAGATTTAGTTCTGCTTCTAAAATCTCCCTCAGTTTATTCTCTCACCATCATCATCAGCTCCACAGACGGCAGTAAATGTCCAAACGAACAGAATGAACAGACGCACAGCATTTCTAGCACTCATGGTTTCGTTTCTGCAATAACAAAATATATTTACATTTAGAATGAATAATGAAATACTACAAATTAGATAGTAGATAACCACTTCAAAGAGGACGTTTACTCACGTTTGTCTTCACACTGCGAGAGTTTATTCTACAGTCACAAGAGCAAATAAATGGGTGTGAGCCTTAAGTTTCAGAATGACTCACGGCCCCTATCCAGTGGCTTTAAATGATGCTGTTTATTTCCAGACATGATGTTTGAAGAAAAAGGAAACTGTGGTTCGCCTCAAGCCTTGAGTGCTGCTTTATTGCTTAGCACCACTTACACGGTTTGAACTAACAAACTAAAAGCAAGTATATGCTTGATGTAGCATGAGTGCGTAACTTTACAGTTATATTTGAAACTTATCATAGTGTTTTCCGTTCTGTTTACTACTGTACATTACTATACACAACTGCAGTATCGTAATTAAATGAATTTAAATCATATTCAACATTTTAAACACACAGATGCATATTTGCTTGTATGAAATATAATAATGGAAAACTTGTCTTCTGGGGCAACATTTGCATTCATTTTTCAAATGGATTTCAATTATAATGCACAGTAAAATTCAGATTAGGTAGCAACACTAAACATTACAAAGGAATAATAATGCAGTTATAATTTAATTGAATGCCTTACATCTCATACTAATTCATATTTTTACACCACAGACTTTCGCCGCTACTAGCACCTACTCGCTCCTAGATTCTCCGTCCAGATCTCCTTGTGTCCCTCGACAAATTCTCTGAGACGTTCCTTGTTCAAATTCAAACAAGCTGAACCTCAGCTGCCAACGACAAATCAAAGTTACATTTGAGATCATCCAAAAAGTGTTTTTCAAACTGTATGGCCACAAAGTTTCACCAAAGTTGCCATAGAGAACATGATGCTGGAGTAACCTTGCGTGTACGATTCAAGATTAAATCTTGATGCAGGAAAGCAGCTGTATCCCATTGTTGTGATGCAGCCTGTTCAGTGTTTTACACATTTTTGTAAAACCGCTTCAAGTGCAAGGAAGTGTGTGTGTTTTGTTTGTTTTTTCCTTGAAATTAGAATAAAGACAGACTTGTGACATTCACTTTGTGAACATTTTAACATTTTACACTTTTTTTAAAGTGAATAAAGTTGTTCAATCAACTTATTGTCTGGTCGTATAAATTAAATAGTTCAAATTAATTGGGAGAACAAGATTAAATAGTTTACAGGTAAATTCCACAAGATAATTCAATTACAAAATTATTTGATCTCATTGATTCAACATCAATTTTGCTCTTCAGTTCCAATTGCCTAAATTAAGTTGAGAGAACAGAAATTAAAATGCGTGGATTAAAGTGGATTTATAGATCGATTACTGTTCATGTGGCTGAGATGCAAAGATTACAAATCTCAAATATTAAGTCTTCAGCAACAAAAAATACTTTTGTTTTTAATGTTGAGGCTCCAACTCACTGATAATAAGCTCCCTAAGTGTTGTTTCCCAAACTTATTGACATAAATTCCTACAGGTTTGGAACAACGTATGAGTGAGTGAGAGAATGAGTATGAGACCATTTCTATTTTGGCGTAAATTGACCCTATAAGTTTAGCATGGAATTTTACGTTGGCCCACATAAGCTTCATTAATGTCTGAACTCATTTACTATGCTGACGGTCGCGAAGCGACAATGTCTGTTTCCATTTTCTCTATGTTACCGCAGTTCTCCAGTTTACATGGCGACTGTAAACTGTCCAGGATTCGGCTCCATACAAAAGAGTAGATAGAATTATTGATCTGTAGATCTTGCCTTTCACCTTTATGGACATATGGTGATTGTTCCAGAGTCTCTGGTGCAGCCTGCCAAAGGATGCACTAGCCTTGGCCATTCTTCTCTGTATCTCAGAGTCAATTTGTCCATCTTTTGCAACTGTGCTACCAAGGTAAGTGAATTCTGGGACAGAGTTAAGTTTGTTTCCATCCACCATAATATCCACCTCCTGGGTTCTTGAAGAGTTTGGTTGGTACAGCACTTCTGTTTTCTTGATGTTAATCTTTTGGCCGAACTTCTTTGATGCATCAGAAAAGGCATTTAAGATTCGCTGAATCTCGTGTGGAGAGTGGGCAAGTAATGCACTGTCATCCGCAAACAAAAGATCCCTAATCAGTACAAGGGTACTCTTGGTCCTTGCTTTGAAATGTGTGGTATTGAAGAGGTCAGCATCTTGTCTTGACTGAATATAGACACCATCTTTCATGCCCTGAAAAGCACCTTCCAGTATTGCTGATAGATATATGGAAAAGAGTGTCGGTGCCAACACACAACCTTGTTTGACACCATTGGTAACGTCAAAATACTCTGAGGTTTCTCCTTCAACAGTGACATTTGCCTTCATCCTTGTGTGAAGAGATTCAATCATGGATGTAAACTTCTCAGGGCATCCATACTTCCTTAGTAGCTTCCAAAGTCCTGTCCTTCCTACTGTATCAAAGGCCTTTGTAAAGTCAACAAATACCATGTACAGTGGCTGGTCCTGTTCTATACACTTTTCTTGTATCTGCCTGAGGCTGAAGATCATGTCTATGGTACTCCTATTGGGTTGGAATTCACACTGTGACTCAGGAACTACTTCTGGGGTGATGTACTGGGAAATCCTGTCTAAGAGGATCCTGGCAAGGACCTTGCCTGCAGCAGACAGGAGAGAGATTCCTCTGTGGTTCCCACAATCTGTTCTGTCTCCCTTCTTGTAGATGGTTACAATGGTGGCATCCTTCCATGCTTGCGGGACTGAGCCTTTTTCCCAAGCCTTGCATATCAGTTTGTGCAGCTGAACAAGTAGATTGGTACCTCCGTGCTTCCATACTTCCGCAGGAATTCCATCTCTACCTGGGGCTCTGCCATCATTCAGGCCTGCAACCGCTTCCAATATCTCATCCATGGATGGAGTCTCATCAAGGCAAGTTTTAATGGTACGCTGCTATATGTTATCAAGGGCTTCAGGTTCAAACTCGCCTGGAACATTCAGAAGCTTCTGGAAGTGCTCACTCCATCTTGCTAGAACTCTCTTATTATCAGTGAAATGACTTCAGCTGTACAGGACCTTTTTTCCGGGGGCCCAGACTTCCTTGAGTTCACTGTAGAAGCCCTTCATGTCATTTCTGCCCGCAGCTCTCTGTAGCTCATTTGCTTTTCTGTCCCACCAGGCCGTCTTAAGATAACCGGTGTGCTGTTGGAGTTGTCTGCAGGTATGCTTGTACGCTGCAGTAGTTGATCTGGTACTCCTGGTCTGCAGCACTTTCTGATGGGCTTGGTCTCTATCATTCAACAGTTGTAATAGTTTCTGGTCTTCGGGATCAAACCAGTCTTGATGTCTTCTGTTGAGCTTGCCAAGAGACGTTGTTGTTGTGTTGTATACCACTTGTTGTAGGGCTGTCCATTCATGTTCCACTGAAGGGTATGCAGGTATACAAATATATACCTCAGGGACATAGACACCCCTGCTCATTTAGTGTACTATTAATGTTAGAAGTCATATTTATAATGTAGGCTATTATGCAAAACAAAAAATTTATAATTGTTTAAAATATTCTGCATTACATACTTTCTGTGATTTGATTACCTGATTCTATTTCATGCTCTGTGTTCTTCTCCAGAAATCCACTGACTCTGTTAGCAACATTTTTGAAGATTATCTTAAGCAATTATATATTATTATTATGCAACCACACCACATGGCTGAGCATGGAGCCACAGACCACCTGCATCTGCAAGCAGATTTACATTTTTACATTTAGCAGAAATTTCAAAGACTTTGCATGTGATGAAGACATTTTTATGTTTTCATGTGATGATCTTTTGTCAGAGCAGGATTTAAACCTTACAAACAATGTGTTTGCTGCAGTGGGGTTGTACACAACACTTAGGGAGATAATTATCAGTGAGTTGGAGCTTCAAAACAAAAGCAAAGAAAAAAAGCATTTTTATTTTTTTTGCTGAAGACTTCATATTTGAGATTTGTATTGTAAGTTTAACAGTGAAAACAAAAAGGGGATTATTTAACCAGTGGATGGTTCAATCGTCTCAAACACACTCCAAAATTACAGAACAAAAATTGCCAAGATTAAATGATCTGTAGCAGAGCTGTGAGATTAAACTCTTATGCTGACTTCTCTTTCTCGTTTTTTTCTGGCATGATCTTTGAGGCTCCAGGTGTGAGAAAAGAGAGTGGTTCTTTCAGTAGCAAATAGCTTTTTGTGCTTGATGTTTCATGTGGAAGAAATCTCTCAGAAATTGTTTTAACTTAATTGTTTTAACTAGCCACATTCCTGGTTTCCAAGCATGAAATGCTCTCTAAGGTCTTGCCACAGCATCTCAATAGGATTGTAGGGATGACTTACTCGAAACCTGCGTTTTGACACAGTGTCGAGACCCCGAAGCGTAGATGTTTCGAAACACTGAATCGAAACTGTGATTCAAAACAACAATGTCACGTGACTTTTGGCTAAACGAATCGTCTGCGTGTTTCACAAGTGTTTCGATAGGCGGTGCTTGCCGAGTCTGCGTTTGATTGACAGGGGCGGGAACAAACCACACAATCGCACACCTGTCTCAACTCACACAAAGTTTAAAAGAGGAGTTAATGCACCTTCACCTCGTGGGTTTTTGTGAGAGGAGAAAGATTTTGATATAGCGTTTATGATATAGTGACATTTATTGTGCGATTTGGTTAGTTATATTTAGGCTACATTAAAATTAAACATATTTACTGATATACTACAGACAGTGACAGATAGATAGATAGAGTGACACATTCATATAGGCTTAGTTAGATATTGACAGATAGCACAGCAGTTAGACATATAGAATTTCATAAATAGATAGATTCATATATATATATATATATATATATATATATATATATATATATATATAGATTCATATATATATAGATTCATAGATATATAAATGTATATATATATTCAAATATTAATATATAGATTAATAGATATATATACACTTTCATAAATATATAGATTCATAGATAGATAGATCTACACACACACACACACACATATATATATTATATGAGAGAGAGAGAGAGACATTAATAGAATAGATAGAAATGGAGGCTCCACGTAAGAGATGCTACTTAACCTAGTTATTATTGCTATATATTATAGTTACATAGTGAGGAAAATATATAGTGTTTAAAAACTCGCCACATTAACACAAACACAACATTTTTATTTTTTTTAATGGATTGTTGTCAAAGTTGCAGACAACATGTGCAATTGACCACTAGATGTCACCGTGGAGACGGGTGTCGGTATAGAGTTTCGAAGCCTCGAAACAATACGGCACATTTGATTCAAGTGTTTCAGTGTTTCATGAAGCCTCGCTTTGCCCATCACTATAGGATTGTAGTCAGAACTGAACTGGTGGCAAGAGAATACATTTTTTTGTTCTTTTCCTGTGACATTAAACTACAAATAAACCAACAATGTTAAAGTGTGCGTCTCTCTTTCTTCTCCCATGTTTGTGGGAGCTTATATCAACTCTCCGTCAATCACTGGAATTAAACACAGGTGTTATCAATCTTGCAGACCTCAATTCATCAGATAAAACCTGGACTGGATTCAGTATAGTGAGGAGATATTCCATTCTATCCAGGGGTAAACCTTTTAATTTGATCATTGGTGATGCATTGAAGTGCAGAAATCACTGTTAGTAGATTGGAAATAAATAAAGAGTTTTACACAATTATTAAATTATAAACAACAGTATTATATGCAATACCTGTAAATTTCACAGTGAATTCTGTTGATTTGTGTCCACAAACTGTTTGAACAAAGAATCTGAATGTTTCCATCATTTTTGTCTCTGATCTGAAGCTGCATGTGAATCTGTTTCTCTTTTCACAGGATCCTTCAGGAAACGCTCGTCTACAGATTTCTGAATCGCTGTATTTCTCAGGGTATTGAAACTTATACATTTTAATGCAGCAATCAGAGCGATGGATAGAGACACTGCAGGATAAATTCACTTCTTTACCCACAGTTCCAGTCACATCCTCACAGTTTACACTGACATCTGAAACATAACAGTGTAAATCATAAAATACAGAAACTGAACAATAAAGATCTGAAATTCAGATTCACTTCCACTTAATCTCGTGCATCTTTATTTATTTTTTAATATCCTGTATATGAATCACATTTTACCAAAAGATCTCAGATTTAATCTCTCCTCAAAACTCTCACACACTCTTTCTAGAGGAAAGTTTATTACCTTTATCTTCAGCTCGACAGAAAGCAGAACAAGTGCAAACCAGAATGAACAGTCGCACAGCATTTACAGCATTCATGGTTTTTGTTCTGCAACAGAAAAATGACAGAAATTTGCTTCATGAGGAAAAAACGAATAAAGAAGTGTTAGAGATGAAATAGAAGATAGAAACGATTTACTGACAGTAACAAATTTAATGCACGAGTCAATTATTAAAAATGACACGATTATATTTTCATGATTCAAGAAACACCAACATCTTCTGATTAATATTTAGAAGATTTACATTTGATGAAACACAGAATATAATCATCGCACAGAAAAAAACATTTTATACTGAGAAATTAATGCTCAAGTTTCCAGAATTACAGAAACTGAACGTCACGATATAAAATCACGAGGAAAAAGAGAGCATTTAAAAAGATTTTCCTGTGTCTGGTTGTGGATTATGAATATAAAGCAGATGATTTTGCTGTAGAGAGAGAGTTTTTGCTCACCTCCGGTCTGTGTGTGTTCAGCGTCTGACTTCATTCCTCTCTGACTCTCAACTGCTCATACTGATCCAAAACACACACTCAACTTTCACTTTCTCTCCCTCTCTCCTCTCATGCAAAATCCCCATTCACTCCCCATGTGCACTAATAATATCTGTGATTCATAACTGAATGTGACATATAAATAGTTACGGCTGTGTGATTCTCTTTCTGTTTTACTCTCAAGCCCATCAATGTGTTACAGCAGTGTATTTACAGCAGCCCCTATTTTCCCTCCGCATTACAAACATGTTCAAGATTACAAATTCATGAAGTTCCCAAAAAATGGTTCACTTTCTTTTAATAACATTTGTCATCTAAAATAACATTGATCCTGCCAATTACTTTCATTTGCATTAGTTTTACACAATACTCGAAAAGCTGTTCAAATCACATTTACTTCAACATATTTCAGAGTATGCATAGAAACTTTCTCGTAATAGGCCTAATGACTTGACATCTCATAATAATGAGAAACTTTAAGAGATGCGAAGGTTTTTCATTATTATGTGGTTACCAATTACTTATTGTGAGAAAATAGCGACACCTGCTGGTAAATGTCAGATCACAGCAAACAAGTTTAATGGAATATATAAAGTGTAATCTATAGCAGTGGCGTAGCCACGGGGGGGCCTGGGTTGGCCTGGGTGGGACTGGGCCCCCTCATTTACATGTGCGGCCCCCTCAGATTTTCAATTGTTTAAAATCGCGACAGTGAAAACTAAAGTGAAAACACATATCACCCGCCGCACAAGACGATCGCAACGCACCCGCAAAATCAAGAATAGCGCGCTGCGCGTATCATCATTAACAGTCTGGCTGAGAGGTAAAGGCGATGGACCAGAAATCCCATGAGGTTTTCGTGCGCAGGTTCGAATCCAGCCGATTACGTTATGCTCAGGCCCCCTCATTTTAAGCTGGGCCCCCTCAAAAATAAAATTCTGGCTACGCCCCTGATCTATAGTAACATCAATTATAAATTACCAGCACATTTTCCACATTTTTCCATGCACACAGGAAGGTGTGGAAGAGCAACAAGAGGCAGGGTGGAAACTGTTGCATGAACATCAGATTAACGCTGAAATATGACATTACTTGTTCTGTTTAAATATAACAGACTGAATGCAAATGTAGATGTTTTAACATTAACGCGTGTCTTTGATGTGCAGGTTCATCATTAACAGGCTAGAGTCACACAAAACATCTTTAAGATTTGCATAATTTACGGAACGTTTACACAGAAGTGGGAGAAACGCAAGATTTTGAACATGTTTGATCTCGCATTTACACGCTTTTGACCAGCAGGTGTCACTCAGTGTTGCCAGATTGGACTGACGATTTCCAGCCCAACTACAGCAAAAAAATCCCCCCATTTACAAAAATACCCGCCCAAGACCAAAATTGACAGGGGGGGGGGGGGGGGGGGGTTGCTTGTTTTAGTGGAATTTATACGCATTTGTAGGCTTGTTTTAATTGAATTTAGATGCATTTATATATGAAATTTGGGCGGGTTTGTCATCAAAAACAAGCCCAATTTTTATCGACCAGCCCAATGCACTTTTTTCCGGTCGGACGTGACCAAAAGGAGCCCAATCTGGCAACCATGGTGTCACTAATCCTTCAGCTCTAACGCTCTGCGCATGCGCAAAAGCGAGGAATTAAGTCGTTATTACGAGCAAGTTTCTCATTTATCCATTTATATATGAAATTTGGGCGGGTTTGTCATCAAAAACAAGCCCAATTTTTATCGACCAGCCCAATGCACTTTTTTCCGGTCGGACGTGACCAAAAGGAGCCCAATCTGGCAACCATGGTGTCACTAATCCTTCAGCTCTAACGCTCTGCGCATGCGCAAAAGCGAGGAATTAAGTCGTTATTACGAGCAAGTTTCTCATTTATACAAGATATTAAGTTATTATTACAAGAACGTTTCTCATTATGTGGTACTAAGTCATTATTATGAGAACGTTTCTCATTATTATGACTTAATGAATCATATTTTTCCTCAACTTTGTCGAAAACAGGCTTCCATACATCAGCATTTCCTGCGAATGATTAAAAATAGGGGCCAATGTGAAAATGCACCTACAGTAATTGGACATCTTCTGGGTTAAAAAAAATTATATTTATGTTTTACGCACATAAATAAGGCTCTACTGATCAGCTGTGTGTGGTTCTTCATTAGCTTTAGCAGTTTCACTAGCATAACTCACCCATCATCATGTTCCAGATATTAATCTTTAGAGAGAATCACAATCTTTATTAAATCTTTATTTTGCGTTTTAAAACAATAAGGCACATGGTACAATCCCACAGTACTCACACTATTGCAATACTGCATATACAGAAGAAAACAAACAGTGAAAATAATTTCAATGCACAAGCTATGTTATGACTTCCCAAAATCAGTGCTGAAGAAAACATCCTTTAAAAGGCAGAACATCTTCTGCGGTGTCTGGAGATGATCTTGATACGTTCTCACTGAATTTCTCTGGAAAGGTGTAATAAATGTAAACCATTTAAATCATAAACACAATATCAGACGACAGACAGTGAGATTCAACATCACTATAATATTATTCTGCTGAGAATCTGATGACTCAGAGAAAGCAAATTGTATAGAAGCATGAATTCATATTTAATAATAAATAACTGTAATAGAGTGTAATATCTTTCTTACCAGGATCCTCAGTTTCAGGTTTATTGGTCTCTGTTAACAGATCAAAAGTTAAAGAGTGTTGCTTGATTGATTATATACAGTAATACTTATATAACAGCATTGTTTTATTGATATATAAACTCTTTAACAGCTTCCTATATTCTGTTAGTGACCAATTCATATTCAATAATAAATAATTATTTTAGAACATAATATCTTTCTTACCAGGATTTTGAGGGACCGCTTTATGTTTATCAGTCTTTGCTTCAATGACAGGTTCAGGTTTACTGCGCTCTGTGAACAGATTTTAAATCATTGATGGAATTGTATAAATTATATTTTTCTTTTTATTCTTATCCATGATTATATTTTGCTTCTTCACATTATTTATTATTAACTTTTATTATTAACAACTGTTTTAGGAGCTTTTAGCCTTGAATATTGGTGATATAAATGCTGGAGCAGCCCTCCCTTCTGTCTCACACTCTGCAGCTTCGGATGTCTGTATGACTGTTGATCTTTTCTTATGAGAAAATAAACCTTTATAAAGACTGATGTTCTTGATAGATTCTCACTGAATTTCTCTGGAAAGGTGTAATAAATGTAGATCATTTAAATCATAAACACAATATCAGACGGCAGAGAGTGAGATTCAACATCCCTATAATATTATTCTGCTGAGAATCTGATAAAACTCATTTCTTGACACAAACACTAGGCTTTAATTTAGTGTAAGATTAAAATGCAATTTTAAAAGAAAGCAACTTGTACAGAAGCATGAATTCATATTTAATAATAAATAATTGTAATAGAGTGTAATATATTTCTTACCAGGATCCTCAGTTTCAGGTTTATTGGTCTCTGTTAACAGATTAAAAGTTAAAGAGTGTTGCTTGATTGATTATATGCAGTAATACTTATATAACAGAATTGTTTTATTGATATATAAACTCTATAACAGCTTCCTATATTCTGTTAGTGACCAATTAATATTCAATAATTAATAATTATTATAGAACATAATATCTTTCCTACCAGGATCTTCAGTTTCAGGTTCAGGTTTATTGGTCTCTGTGAACAGATTTTAAATCATTGATGGAATTTTATAAATTAAATTTATCCTTTTATTCTTATCCATGATTATATTCTGTTTCATCACATAATTTATTATTGTGTGATTGTGTGACATTAATTGTACAGTAATACCTCGGTTTACGAGTTTAATTCGTTCCAAGAGCGAATTTGGTTAATTCGTAACCCAAAATTTTCGTTTCAATTTTTCTCATAAGAATGCACTAAAAATCACTCGATTCGTTCCACATGACCATAAATGCCCATTTCAAATATTTTTGGTTTTACCCTATTAATTATAGTTACAATTATAACCATTAAGATCTGCCAAATGCATAAATGTAAATGTAAATCTATAATATTCTTCTGCTGAGAATCTGATAAAACTCATTTCTTGACACAAACGCTAGGCTTTAATTTTTAAAATTCAGTTTTAAGAGAAAGCAAATTGTATAGAAGCATGAATTTATATTTAATAATAAATAATTGTAATTGAGTGTAATATCTTCCTTACCAGGATCCTCAGTTTCAGGTTTGCTGGTCTCTGTTAACAGATCAAAAGTTAAAGATTGATTATATACAGTAATGCTTATATAACAGCATTGTCTTATTGCTTAACTCTATAACTGTTACGCTCGGGGTACGCTGACGAAGACGAGACGGACAAGAACTGAACTCAAAACTCATTTAATAAACAATAAACCAAAACACTTTAAATATAAACAAAAATGGCACTAGTAGTGCAAAACTCTAGAACACGGATAAACAAAAGACTTGAATATAAACTCAAACGGCACCTCATGTGCACACCTAGGAGAACTCGGAGGGAGAACCAACCACATCAACTGCTGACAGGGAAACATCCAGAAACGTCAACCACGGACAAAGACAGGGAGGAAGCCAAGGGGTGAAATACACTAGGAGATGACGATCACCTGGGGCACACTAATGAACTAGAGACGAGACAGGTGCAGGGAGGAAACGAGAGGCAACACCCACGTGATAACCAACACACCCACTAACAGTGACTAGACAACCAGGAAATGACAAAGACCCGACAGCTAGGAAGTGCACACAAAACACCACACCCAGGGCAAAATGGTAACAATAACAGCTTCCTGTATTCTGTTAGTGACCAAATCATATTCAATAATTAATAATTATGATAGAATGTAATATCTTTCTTACCAGGATTTTGAGGGACCGGTTTATGTTTATCAGTCTTTGCTTCAATGACAGGTTCAGGTTTATGGCGCTCTGTGAACAGATTTTAAATCATTGATGGAATTGTATAAATTATATTTTTGTTTTTATTCTTACCCATGATTATATTTTGTTTCTTCACATTATTTATTATTAACTTTTATTATTAACAACTGTTTTAGGAGCTTTTAGCCTTGAATATTGGTGATATAAATGCTGGAGCAGCCCTCCCTTCTGTCTCACACTCTGCAGCTTCGGATGTCTGTATGACTGTTGACCTTTTCTTGTGAGAAAATAAACCTTTATAAAGACTGATGTTCTTGATAGATTCTCACTGAATTTCTCTGGAAAGGTGTAATAAATGTAAACCATTTTAATCATAAACACAATATCAGACAGCAGAGAGTGAGATTCAACATCCCTATAATATTCTTCTGCTGAGAATCTGATAAAACTCATTTCTTGACACAAACGCTAGGCTTTAATTTAGTGTAAGATTAAAATGCAATTTTAAAAGAAAGCGACTTGTACAGAAGCATGAATTCATATTTAATAATAAATAATTGTAATAGAGTGTAATATCTTTCTTACCAGGATCTTCAGTTTCAGGTTTATTGGTCTCTGTTAACAGATTAAAAGTTAAAGAGTGTTGCTTGATTGATTATATGCAGTAATACTTATATAACAGAATTGTTTTATTGATATATAAACTCTTTAACAGCTTCCTATATTCTGGTAGTGACCAATTCATATTCAATAATAAATAATTATTTTAGAACATAATATCTTTCCTACCAGGATCTTCAGGTTCAGGTTTATTGGTCTCTGTGAACAGATTTTAAATCATTGATGGAATTTTATAAATTAAACTTATCCTTTTATTCTTATCCATGATTATATTCTGTTTCATCACATAATTTATTATTGTGTGATTGTGTGACATTAATTGTACAGTAATACCTCGGTTTACGAGTTTAATTCGTTCCAAGAGCGAATTTGGTTAATTCGTAACCCAAAATTTTCGTTTCAATTTTTCTCATAAGAATGCACTAAAAATCACTCGATTCGTTCCACATGACCATAAATGCCCATTTCAAATATTTTTGGTTTTACCCTATTAATTATAGTTACAATTATAACCATTAAGATCTGCCAAATGCATAAATGTAAATGTAAATCTATAATATTCTTCTGCTGAGAATCTGATAAAACTCATTTCTTGACACAAACGCTAGGCTTTAATTTAGTGTCAGACTAAAATTCAGTTTTAAGAGAAAGCAAATTGTATAGAAGCATGAATTCATATTTAATAATAAATAATTGTAATAGAATGAAATATCTTCCTTACCAGGATCCTCAGTTTCAGGTTTATTGGTCTCTGTTAACAGATGAAAAGTTAAAGAGTGTTGCTTGATTGATTATATACAGTAATACTTATATAACAGCATTGTTTTATTGCTCTATATCAACTCTATAACAGCTTCCTATATTCTGTTAGTGACCAATTCATATTCAATAATTAATAATTATGATAGAATGTAATATCTTTCTTACCAGGATTTTGAGGGACCGGTTTATGTTTATCAGTCTTTGCTTCAATGACAGGTTCAGGTTTACGGCGCTCTGTGAACAGATTTTAAATCATTGATGGAATTTTATAAATTATATATATATTTTTTTTTTCTTATCCATGATTATATTTTGTTTCTTAACATTATTTATTATTAACTTTTATTATTAACAACTGTTTTAGGAGCCTTTAGCCTTGAATATTGGTGATATAAATGCTGGAGCAGCCCTCCCTTCTGTCTCACACTCTGTAGTGCAGCTTCGGATGTCTGTATGACTGTTGATCTTTTCTTGTGAGAAAATAAACCTTTATAAAGACTGATGTTCTTGATACGTTCTCACTGAATTTCTCTGGAAATTATTGAAGCCCGTTTCCGCCACAGTTGAAAAAAAAAGTTTATTAAGTCATAATAATGAGAGGGTTTCTCATAATAATGACTAAGTATCTCGAAATAATGAGAAAGTTTCATAATAATGACTTAATATCTTGCAATAATGAGAACGTTTCTTATAATAATAACTTATTGTCTCAAAATAATGAGAAAGTTTCTCATAATAATGACTTAGTATCTCGAGAAAATTAGTAACTTTTTCCTCAACCTTGAACTTGAACTTGTGTGAGAGGAAGCGCTGCAGGTCTCAAGTCATATTCAGAAGAACCGTTCATGTTCTTCAATACTCTGTTTATGTTCAGGACAGTTCATGCTCAGAAGAACCCATTGAAGTTAAAGAACTGTGGACTGCTAAAGGACTGTGCTATCGACCTGCTGCCTGGGGCCACTTTTCCTCGCGGATGTGTGTATCCTTTGTCCATCCCGGAGCAACAGGCCATGGAGGAGTACATCAAGGAGGCATTACAACAGAGGTATATTCGACCATCTACCTCCCCTGCCGCATCGAGTTTCTTTTTTGTGGGAAAGAAGGATGGAGGCTTGAGGCCCTGTATAGACTATCGTCACCTGAATTCCCTCACAGTAAAATACCGGTATCCTCTGCCCCTGGTCCCTGCCGCTCTGGAGCTGCTGCGGGGAGCTCGCGTCTTTACCAAACTGGACCTGCGCAGCGCCTACAACTTGATCCGCATCCGCAAAGGAGATGAGTGGAAAACTGCCTTCGTCACTCCATCCGGTCACTATGAATATCTGGTCATGCCCTTCCGTTTATCCAATGCTCCTGCAGTATTTCAAAGCTTCATGAATGAAATCTTCAGAGAATTCCTTCACCATTTCGTCATAGTCTACCTCGATGATATACTGATTTTCTCCAAGAACATCGACGAACACCCCCACCATGTTGCGCAGGTCCTGGCCAAACTCCGCGAGAACCATCTCTACCTGAAGTTAGAAAAATGTGAGTTCCACCGCAGCAGTATCCATTTCCTGGGTTATGTCATCGACCAGAGCGGTGTGAAAATGGACCAGGGGAAGGTAAAAGCAGTGCAGGACTGGCCACGACCCACATCTATCAAAGATTTACAATGGTTCCTTGGTTTTGCTAAGTTCTATAGACGGTTCATCCAGGGTTTCAGCAGTATCAGTGCACCCCTCACCACTCTACTCAAAAACGGGACCAAGTCTCTATCCTGGACCTCGGAAGCCAACCAGTCTTTCCAATTCCTCAAGGCGGCCTTTTGTTCAGCTCCTACCCTCGCCCATCCGGACCCTCAGCTGCCGTTCGTCGTCGAAGTTGACGCGTCCTGTACCGGGGTAGGAGCTGTACTCTCTCAGCGGCAGGGTGAGCCTCCACGACTCCATCCATGCGCCTATTTCTCAAAGAAGCTGTCCCCGGCGGAGCGCAACTATGACATCGGGAACCGCGAGTTGCTCGCTATCAAGCTGGCTTTGGAGGAATGGAGACACTGGCTGGAGGGGGCCATCCACCCGTTTCTGGTCATCACCGATCATCGGAACCTACAATACCTACAATATTCTTACCAGGATTTTGAGGGACCGCTTTATGTTTATCAGTCTTTGCTTCAATGACAGGTTCAGGTTTACTGCGCTCTGTGAACAGATTTTAAATCATTGATGGAATTTTATAAATTATATTTTTCTTTTTATTCTTATCCATGATTATATTTTGCTTCTTCACATTATTTATTATGAACTTTTATTATTAACAACTGTTTTAGGAGCTTTTAGCCTTGAATATTGGTGATATAAATGCTGGAGCAGCCCTCCCTTCTGTCTCACACTCTGTAGTGCAGCTTCGGATGTCTGTATGACTGTTGACCTTTTCTTGTGAGAAAATAAACCTTTATAAAGACTGATGTTCTTGATACGTTCTCACTGAATTTATCTGGAAATGTGTAATAAATGTAGATCATTTAAATCATAAACACAATATCAGACGGCAGAGAGTGAGATTCAAAATCCCTATAATATTCTTCTGCTGAGAATCTGATAAAACTCATTTCTTGACACAAACGCTAGGCTTAATTTAGTGTCAGATTAAAATGCAATTTTAAAAGAAAGCAACTTGTACAGAAGCATGAATTCATATTTAATAATAAATAATTGTAATAGAGTGTAATATCTTTCTTACCAGGATCCTCAGTTTCAGGTTTACTGGTCTCTGTTAACAGATTAAAAGTTAAAGTGTTGCTTGATTGATTATATACAGTAATACTTATAGAACAGCAGTGAGTTGTTTTATTGCTTAACTCTATAACAGCTTCCTGTATTCTGTTAGTGACCAATTCATATTCAATAATTAATAATTATGATAGAATGTAATATCTTTCTTACCAGGATTTTGAGGGACCGGTTTATGTTTATCGGTCTTTGCTTCAATGACAGGTTCAGGTTTACTGCGCTCTGTGAACAGATTTTAAATCATTGATGGAATTTTAAAAATTCTATTTTTCTTTTTATTCTTACCCATGATTATATTTTGTTTCTTCAAGGCAAGGCAAGGCAAGGCAAGTTTATTTGTATAGCACATTTCATACACAATGGTAATTCAAAGTGCTTTACATAAAGAAGAATGATAAAAATAAAACATTAAAAATGATTAAAAGAATAAAAAGATAATACGTATAAAATAAAATGCAAACAGTTCGGACATAGCACAGTGCTCAATCTGCAAATGCATAGGTAAAAAGATGTGTTTTGAGTCTTGATTTGAATGTGGCTACTGTTGGAGCACACCTGATCTCTTCTGGAAGCTGGTTCCAGCTGCGGCTGGCGTAACAGCTAAAAGCAGACTCTCCTTGCTTTGAGTGAACCCTGGGTATTACTAAGTGACTTGATCCTGATGATCTTAGTGATCTGTTAGGTTTATATTCTATGAGCATATCTGCAATGTATTGAGGTCCTAGGCCATTGAGTGATTTATAAACAAGTAACAGTACTTTAAAAATCAATTCTAAATGTAACTGGAAGCCAGTGCAAGGACCTAAGGACTGGTGTGATGTGTTCATATTTTCTGGTTCTGCTCAGAATCCTGGCAGCAGCGTTCTGTACGAGCTGCAGCTGTCTTATGGTCTTTTTGGGAAGGCCAGTGAGGAGCCCATTACAATAATCCACCCTGCTGGTGATGAAAGCATGAACAAGTTTCTCTAAGTCTTGATTGGAGACAAAGCATCTAATTCTTGCAATATTTTTGAGATGATAATATGCTGATTTAGTTATTGTTTTTACATGGCTACTGAAACTCAGGTCTGACTCCAAAATCACACCAAGATTCCTGACCTGATTTTTAGTTGTTTGACCCCTAGAGTGAAGGTATGCGTTCACTTTGAGAACTTCATCTTTGTTTCCAAATGCAATTTAACAGTCATACAGACATCCGAAGCTTTGTATGACAGTTGTATGACAGTATGTATGACAGTTTTGTCTTTGTTTAACTGAAGGAAGTTTAGGCACATCCAGTTTTTAATTTCATCAATGCATTGAAACAGGGAGTCAATGGGGCTGTAATCATTAGGTGATAACGCGAGGTAAATCTGGGTGTCATTTGCATAGCTGTGATATGCAATTTGGTTCTTTCTCATTATTTGGCTCAGTGGCAGCATATATAAGTTGAACAGGAGGGGTGCAAGTATTGAACCTTGAGGGACTCCGCATGTCATGGATGTCCACTCAGACTTATGGTCACCGATACTCACATAATAACCTCTCCCTTCTAAGTATGACCTGAACCATTTAAGAACCATCTCAGAAAGCCCAACCGAGTTTTCCAGCCTGTCAAGGAGAATGTTGTGATCTATAGTGTCAAACGCAGCACTGAGGTCGAGTAAAACCAGCACCGACAATTTACCTGAATCTGTGTTAAGACGAATATCATTTATTATCTTTATGAGTGCTGTCTCTGTGCTGTGATGTGGTCGGAAACCAGATTGAAAGTTGTCAAAGTATCCATTCACATAATTTATTATTAACTTTTATTATTAACAACTGTTTTAGGAGCTTTTAGCCTTGAATATTGGTGATATAAATGCTGGAGCAGCCCTCCCTTCTGTCTCACACTCTGCAGTGCAGCTTCGGATGTCTGTATGACTGTTGACCTTTTCTTGCGAGAAAATAAACCTTTATAAAGACTGATGTTCTTGATACGTTCTCAATGACTTTCTCTGGAAAGTATGGAAGCCCGTTTCCGCCACAGTTGAAAAAAAAAGTTTATTAAGTCATAATAATGAGAGGGTTTCTCATAATAATGACTTAATATCTTGCAATAATGAGAACGTTTCTTATAATAATAACTTATTGTCTCAAAATAATGAGAAAGTTTCTCATAATAATGACTTAGTATCTCGAGAAAATTAGTAACTTTTTCCTCAACCTTGAACTTGTAAGTCGTTGAACTTGAACTTGTGTGAGAGGAAGCGCTGCAGGTCTCAAGTCATATTCAGAAGAACCGTTCATGTTCTTCAATACTCTGTTTATGTTCAGCACAGTTCATGCTCAGAAGAACCCATTGAAGTTAAAGAACTGTCAATAATGACGTTTGAGAAAATATTTTTGTGGAATACTTGATACTGTTACGGATCCAGCCACGCCTCCCGCACCACACACAAACACTCCTCCCACACGCTCACGATCTCCTGAATACTGATCACCTGCACCTGTCCCTGTCCCTCGTCACCTGGCACTATATCACCTGCCTTCACCTTGCAGTCGGCGTCTGGTCTCGTCGTTGACAACCTGGACTCTATGCTTGTTCTTAGGAACTTCTCTCACCGCGTTCTCAAGCCAGTTTCCTCCTGTGATTCCCCAGCCTGTTTGGACTCTACCACTACCCACTTCATCCAGCTAAGATTACATCCGTCACTGCCATTGACTGTCTCATTACCATTTCTTCAGTTTGCTGTTTCCAAGCCTGTTTTAATAAAATCTTGTGTTTGCTTATGTCCGTGTCCGACCGTCATTCATGACAGAAGACCAGACCTACCAGCAGGCCGGAGCAGCGGCTGGAGAATCATCACACCCGGAAGTCAACGCAATCTCCGAACTCACCCGCGTTGTACACCATATCCTTCACCAATGCACCGAGTCTTCATCTGCCTCTGCCAGTCCCATGGCCCGGTTAGCACCCTTTGCTTGCGAGGCGGAGGAATGCGATGGGTTCTTACTTCAGTGCAGTCTCTACATTGAAATGCAACCACGACAGTTTGAATCGGATCGAGCCAAGATAGCCTTCATCATATCCCTGTTATCTGGACGCGCTCGTCAGTGGGCCCAAGCAATATGGCAAGCCAATGGTACAATAACACAGTCACTACAAACTTTTATTAACCATTTCAAAGAGGTTTTTGGTCAAGTCGCCAGCCCTATGATCAGCTGCTGAGACTACGTCAAGGTAACCAATCCATTCAAGATTATTCACTTCAGTTTCGCATTTTAGCCGCCAATAGTGGATGGAACGAGAATGCACTGTTGTCAGTATATCGCCATGGTCTAGATCCCCAAATTCGTCTCCATCTGTCCACCTATGATGATAGCGTGGGTCTAGAACGCTTCATTCAACAATCCACCCTGGTTTCACAGAATCTCACCGCATGTTCCGTCGATAACCCACTCACGCATTCCCCGCCTCTGCCGAGGGAGTTCAGTTCTCCAGCACCAGAGCCAATGCAACTTGAAAACTATCGTTTATCTGTAACCGAACGCGAGTACCATACCCAACCTGTCTTTAACCCAAGTGATGGTGACTGCTCATGGTTTTTCTGTTTCAGCCAAGGCACTGATGGACTCTGGTTCCGCTGGAAATTTCATTTCACTCAACCTACTTCACAAGCTCCATGCCCGTAAAGAACTATTAACACCACCTCCAAATCCATAACATCCTAGGAAAACCGCTGGGCCGAGGGTGCATACGGTACGTCTCCTCACCTTTCACCCTGCAGATTGGCTGTCTTCATCTTGAGGAACTCCGTTTTCTGGTGCTGGAGGGATACACCTCTGAGATTGTCCTGGGACGCCCGTGGATGTCTGTACACTCCCCAACGGTCAACTGGAATACTGGAGGAGTACTGAAATGGAGTCCTTATTGCAATCAACACTGCCTTCTCTCCATTAAAAGATCCCCCTCGATGGCTTGGTCACCAGGGAGTTCTGAACAACTCGCACTGGCCTCCACCTCCATTGAGAGTCCATCCAACCCTTCGAGTCAAGTCATTCCTCAGGAATATCGGGCGTTCAAGGACGTCTTCAGTAAACAACTGGCTTCTAAACTACCACCACACCGGCCATGGGACTGTGCTATCGACCTGCTGCCTGGGGCCACTTTTCCTCGCGGATGTGTGTATCCTTTGTCCATCCCGGAGCAACAGGCCATGGAGGAGTACATCAAGGAGGCATTACAACAGAGGTATATTCGACCATCTACCTCCCCTGCCGCATCGAGTTTCTTTTTTGTGGGAAAGAAGGATGGAGGCTTGAGGCCCTGTATAGACTATCGTCACCTGAATTCCCTCACAGTAAAATACCGGTATCCTCTGCCCCTGGTCCCTGCCGCTCTGGAGCTGCTGCGGGGAGCTCGCGTCTTTACCAAACTGGACCTGCGCAGCGCCTACAACTTGATCCGCATCCGCAAAGGAGATGAGTGGAAAACTGCCTTCGTCACTCCATCCGGTCACTATGAATATCTGGTCATGCCCTTCCGTTTATCCAATGCTCCTGCAGTATTTCAAAGCTTCATGAATGAAATCTTCAGAGAATTCCTTCACCATTTGGTCATAGTCTACCTCGATGATATACTGATTTTCTCCAAGAACATCGACGAACACCCCCACCATGTTGCGCAGGTCCTGGCCAAACTCCGCGAGAACCATCTCTACCTGAAGTTAGAAAAATGTGAGTTCCACCGCAGCAGTATCCATTTCCTGGGTTATGTCATCGACCAGAGCGGTGTGAAAATGGACCAGGGGAAGGTAAAAGCAGTGCAGGACTGGCCACGACCCACATCTATCAAAGATTTACAATGGTTCCTCGGTTTTGCTAAGTTCTATAGACGGTTCATCCAGGGTTTCAGCAGTATCAGTGCACCCCTCACCACTCTACTCAAAAACGGGACCAAGTCTCTATCCTGGACCTCGGAAGCCAACCAGTCTTTCCAATTCCTCAAGGCGGCCTTTTGTTCAGCTCCTACCCTCGCCCATCCGGACCCTCAGCTGCCGTTCGTCGTCGAAGTTGACGCGTCCTGTACCGGGGTAGGAGCTGTACTCTCTCAGCGGCAGGGTGAGCCTCCACGACTCCATCCATGCGCCTATTTCTCAAAGAAGCTGTCCCCGGCGGAGCGCAACTATGACATCGGGAACCGCGAGTTGCTCGCTATCAAGCTGGCTTTGGAGGAATGGAGACACTGGCTGGAGGGGGCCATCCACCCGTTTCTGGTCATCACCGATCATCGGAACCTACAATACCTACAATATTCTTACCAGGATTTTGAGGGACCGCTTTATGTTTATCAGTCTTTGCTTCAATGACAGGTTCAGGTTTACTGCGCTCTGTGAACAGATTTTAAATCATTGATGGAATTTTATAAATTATATTTTTCTTTTTATTCTTATCCATGATTATATTTTGCTTCTTCACATTATTTATTATTAACTTTTATTATTAACAACTGTTTTAGGAGCTTTTAGCCTTGAATATTGGTGATATAAATGCTGGAGCAGCCCTCCCTTCTGTCTCACACTCTGTAGTGCAGCTTCGGATGTCTGTATGACTGTTGACCTTTTCTTGTGAGAAAATAAACCTTTATAAAGACTGATGTTCTTGATACGTTCTCACTGAATTTATCTGGAAATGTGTAATAAATGTAGATCATTTAAATCATAAACACAATATCAGACGGCAGAGAGTGAGATTCAAAATCCCTATAATATTCTTCTGCTGAGAATCTGATAAAACTCATTTCTTGACACAAACGCTAGGCTTAATTTAGTGTCAGATTAAAATGCAATTTTAAAAGAAAGCAACTTGTACAGAAGCATGAATTCATATTTAATAATAAATAATTGTAATAGAGTGTAATATCTTTCTTACCAGGATCCTCAGTTTCAGGTTTACTGGTCTCTGTTAACAGATTAAAAGTTAAAGTGTTGCTTGATTGATTATATACAGTAATACTTATAGAACAGCAGTGAGTTGTTTTATTGCTTAACTCTATAACAGCTTCCTGTATTCTGTTAGTGACCAATTCATATTCAATAATTAATAATTATGATAGAATGTAATATCTTTCTTACCAGGATTTTGAGGGACCGGTTTATGTTTATCGGTCTTTGCTTCAATGACAGGTTCAGGTTTACTGCGCTCTGTGAACAGATTTTAAATCATTGATGGAATTTTAAAAATTCTATTTTTCTTTTTATTCTTACCCATGATTATATTTTGTTTCTTCAAGGCAAGGCAAGGCAAGGCAAGTTTATTTGTATAGCACATTTCATACACAATGGTAATTCAAAGTGCTTTACATAAAGAAGAATGATAAAAATAAAACATTAAAAATGATTAAAAGAATAAAAAGATAATACGTATAAAATAAAATGCAAACAGTTCGGACATAGCACAGTGCTCAATCTGCAAATGCATAGGTAAAAAGATGTGTTTTGAGTCTTGATTTGAATGTGGCTACTGTTGGAGCACACCTGATCTCTTCTGGAAGCTGGTTCCAGCTGCGGCTGGCGTAACAGCTAAAAGCAGACTCTCCTTGCTTTGAGTGAACCCTGGGTATTACTAAGTGACTTGATCCTGATGATCTTAGTGATCTGTTAGGTTTATATTCTATGAGCATATCTGCAATGTATTGAGGTCCTAGGCCATTGAGTGATTTATAAACAAGTAACAGTACTTTAAAAATCAATTCTAAATGTAACTGGAAGCCAGTGCAAGGACCTAAGGACTGGTGTGATGTGTTCATATTTTCTGGTTCTGCTCAGAATCCTGGCAGCAGCGTTCTGTACGAGCTGCAGCTGTCTTATGGTCTTTTTGGGAAGGCCAGTGAGGAGCCCATTACAATAATCCACCCTGCTGGTGATGAAAGCATGAACAAGTTTCTCTAAGTCTTGATTGGAGACAAAGCATCTAATTCTTGCAATATTTTTGAGATGATAATATGCTGATTTAGTTATTGTTTTTACATGGCTACTGAAACTCAGGTCTGACTCCAAAATCACACCAAGATTCCTGACCTGATTTTTAGTTGTTTGACCCCTAGAGTGAAGGTATGCGTTCACTTTGAGAACTTCATCTTTGTTTCCAAATGCAATTTAACAGTCATACAGACATCCGAAGCTTTGTATGACAGTTGTATGACAGTATGTATGACAGTTTTGTCTTTGTTTAACTGAAGGAAGTTTAGGCACATCCAGTTTTTAATTTCATCAATGCATTGAAACAGGGAGTCAATGGGGCTGTAATCATTAGGTGATAACGCGAGGTAAATCTGGGTGTCATTTGCATAGCTGTGATATGCAATTTGGTTCTTTCTCATTATTTGGCTCAGTGGCAGCATATATAAGTTGAACAGGAGGGGTGCAAGTATTGAACCTTGAGGGACTCCGCATGTCATGGATGTCCACTCAGACTTATGGTCACCGATACTCACATAATAACCTCTCCCTTCTAAGTATGACCTGAACCATTTAAGAACCATCTCAGAAAGCCCAACCGAGTTTTCCAGCCTGTCAAGGAGAATGTTGTGATCTATAGTGTCAAACGCAGCACTGAGGTCGAGTAAAACCAGCACTGACAATTTACCTGAATCTGTGTTAAGACGAATATCATTTATTATCTTTATGAGTGCTGTCTCTGTGCTGTGATGTGGTCGGAAACCAGATTGAAAGTTGTCAAAGTATCCATTCACATAATTTATTATTAACTTTTATTATTAACAACTGTTTTAGGAGCTTTTAGCCTTGAATATTGGTGATATAAATGCTGGAGCAGCCCTCCCTTCTGTCTCACACTCTGCAGTGCAGCTTCGGATGTCTGTATGACTGTTGACCTTTTCTTGCGAGAAAATAAACCTTTATAAAGACTGATGTTCTTGATACGTTCTCAATGACTTTCTCTGGAAAGTATGGAAGCCCGTTTCCGCCACAGTTGAAAAAAAAAGTTTATTAAGTCATAATAATGAGAGGGTTTCTCATAATAATGACTTAATATCTTGCAATAATGAGAACGTTTCTTATAATAATAACTTATTGTCTCAAAATAATGAGAAAGTTTCTCATAATAATGACTTAGTATCTCGAGAAAATTAGTAACTTTTTCCTCAACCTTGAACTTGTAAGTCGTTGAACTTGAACTTGTGTGAGAGGAAGCGCTGCAGGTCTCAAGTCATATTCAGAAGAACCGTTCATGTTCTTCAATACTCTGTTTATGTTCAGCACAGTTCATGCTCAGAAGAACCCATTGAAGTTAAAGAACTGTCAATAATGACGTTTGAGAAAATATTTTTGTGGAATACTTGATACTGTTACGGATCCAGCCACGCCTCCCGCACCACACACAAACACTCCTCCCACACGCTCACGATCTCCTGAATACTGATCACCTGCACCTGTCCCTGTCCCTCGTCACCTGGCACTATATCACCTGCCTTCACCTTGCAGTCGGCGTCTGGTCTCGTCGTTGACAACCTGGACTCTATGCTTGTTCTTAGGAACTTCTCTCACCGCGTTCTCAAGCCAGTTTCCTCCTGTGATTCCCCAGCCTGTTTGGACTCTACCACTACCCACTTCATCCAGCTAAGATTACATCCGTCACTGCCATTGACTGTCTCATTACCATTTCTTCAGTTTGCTGTTTCCAAGCCTGTTTTAATAAAATCTTGTGTTTGCTTATGTCCGTGTCCGACCGTCATTCATGACAGAAGACCAGACCTACCAGCAGGCCGGAGCAGCGGCTGGAGAATCATCACACCCGGAAGTCAACGCAATCTCCGAACTCACCCGCGTTGTACACCATATCCTTCACCAATGCACCGAGTCTTCATCTGCCTCTGCCAGTCCCATGGCCCGGTTAGCACCCTTTGCTTGCGAGGCGGAGGAATGCGATGGGTTCTTACTTCAGTGCAGTCTCTACATTGAAATGCAACCACGACAGTTTGAATCGGATCGAGCCAAGATAGCCTTCATCATATCCCTGTTATCTGGACGCGCTCGTCAGTGGGCCCAAGCAATATGGCAAGCCAATGGTACAATAACACAGTCACTACAAACTTTTATTAACCATTTCAAAGAGGTTTTTGGTCAAGTCGCCAGCCCTATGATCAGCTGCTGAGACTACGTCAAGGTAACCAATCCATTCAAGATTATTCACTTCAGTTTCGCATTTTAGCCGCCAATAGTGGATGGAACGAGAATGCACTGTTGTCAGTATATCGCCATGGTCTAGATCCCCAAATTCGTCTCCATCTGTCCACCTATGATGATAGCGTGGGTCTAGAACGCTTCATTCAACAATCCACCCTGGTTTCACAGAATCTCACCGCATGTTCCGTCGATAACCCACTCACGCATTCCCCGCCTCTGCCGAGGGAGTTCAGTTCTCCAGCACCAGAGCCAATGCAACTTGAAAACTATCGTTTATCTGTAACCGAACGCGAGTACCATACCCAACCTGTCTTTAACCCAAGTGATGGTGACTGCTCATGGTTTTTCTGTTTCAGCCAAGGCACTGATGGACTCTGGTTCCGCTGGAAATTTCATTTCACTCAACCTACTTCACAAGCTCCATGCCCGTAAAGAACTATTAACACCACCTCCAAATCCATAACATCCTAGGAAAACCGCTGGGCCGAGGGTGCATACGGTACGTCTCCTCACCTTTCACCCTGCAGATTGGCTGTCTTCATCTTGAGGAACTCCGTTTTCTGGTGCTGGAGGGATACACCTCTGAGATTGTCCTGGGACGCCCGTGGATGTCTGTACACTCCCCAACGGTCAACTGGAATACTGGAGGAGTACTGAAATGGAGTCCTTATTGCAATCAACACTGCCTTCTCTCCATTAAAAGATCCCCCTCGATGGCTTGGTCACCAGGGAGTTCTGAACAACTCGCACTGGCCTCCACCTCCATTGAGAGTCCATCCAACCCTTCGAGTCAAGTCATTCCTCAGGAATATCGGGCGTTCAAGGACGTCTTCAGTAAACAACTGGCTTCTAAACTACCACCACACCGGCCATGGGACTGTGCTATCGACCTGCTGCCTGGGGCCACTTTTCCTCGCGGATGTGTGTATCCTTTGTCCATCCCGGAGCAACAGGCCATGGAGGAGTACATCAAGGAGGCATTACAACAGAGGTATATTCGACCATCTACCTCCCCTGCCGCATCGAGTTTCTTTTTTGTGGGAAAGAAGGATGGAGGCTTGAGGCCCTGTATAGACTATCGTCACCTGAATTCCCTCACAGTAAAATACCGGTATCCTCTGCCCCTGGTCCCTGCCGCTCTGGATCTGCTGCGGGGAGCTCGCGTCTTTACCAAACTGGACCTGCGCAGCGCCTACAACTTGATCCGCATCCGCAAAGGAGATGAGTGGAAAACTGCCTTCGTCACTCCATCCGGTCACTATGAATATCTGGTCATGCCCTTCCGTTTATCCAATGCTCCTGCAGTATTTCAAAGCTTCATGAATGAAATCTTCAGAGAATTCCTTCACCATTTGGTCATAGTCTACCTCGATGATATACTGATTTTCTCCAAGAACATCGACGAACACCCCCACCATGTTGCGCAGGTCCTGGCCAAACTCCGCGAGAACCATCTCTACCTGAAGTTAGAAAAATGTGAGTTCCACCGCAGCAGTATCCATTTCCTGGGTTATGTCATCGACCAGAGCGGTGTGAAAATGGACCAGGGGAAGGTAAAAGCAGTGCAGGACTGGCCACGACCCACATCTATCAAAGATTTACAATGGTTCCTTGGTTTTGCTAAGTTCTATAGACGGTTCATCCAGGGTTTCAGCAGTATCAGTGCACACCTCACCACTCTACTCAAAAACGGGACCAAGTCTCTATCCTGGACCTCGGAAGCCAACCAGTCTTTCCAATTCCTCAAGGCGGCCTTTTGTTCAGCTCCTACCCTCGCCCATCCGGACCATCAGCTGCCGTTTGTCGTCGAAGTTGACGCGTCCTGTACCGGGGTAGGAGCTGTACTCTCTCAGCGGCAGGGTGAGCCTCCACGACTCCATCCATGCGCCTATTTCTCAAAGAAGCTGTCCCCGGCGGAGCGCAACTATGACATCGGGAACCGCGAGTTGCTCGCTATCAAGCTGGCTTTGGAGGAATGGAGACACTGGCTGGAGGGGGCCATCCACCCGTTTCTGGTCATCACCGATCATCGGAACCTACAATATCTTCGGGAGGCCAAGCATCTAAACCCTCGTCAAGCCCGGTGGGCCCTGTTTTTCACAAGGTTTGACTTCACCGTGACTTACAGGCCCGGCGAGAAGAATCAGAAAGCCGACGCTTTGTCCAGACAGTTCATCTCAGACAGCAACCCTCAGCCACCAGAAACCATACTCCCTCCAGCCATCGTCGCAAGTCCCATCCAGTGGACCATCGACCAACGGATTGCCGAGGCAACTCGCGAGGAACCAGCTCCGCCGGGGGGTCCTGAGAGACGGATTTATGTACCATCCAGTCTCCGACTGTCCCTCATGGACCAAGCTCACACCTCTCCGGGCTCTGGACACCCAGGCAGCCAGCGAACCCTCTCGCTCCTACAAGGACGATACTGGTGGCCCAGGATGGATCATGATATCTCCCGTTACGTCAGAGGATGCTCAGTCTGTGCCACCTCCAAGTCACCCCGTCACCTTCCAGAAGGTAAACTGCATCCCTTACCACTCCCACGACCCCCCTGGTCTCACCTGGCCAATGACTTCATGACCGATCTACCACCCTCAGACGGTAACACCTGCATCCTAGTGGTGGTAGATCGGTTCTCCAAAGCCTGTAAATTGCTCCCCCTCAAGGGCCTACCCACGGCTCTGGAGACAGCCTAAACCCTCTTCCTCCAAGTGTTCTGTCACTTTGGACTGACTGAAGACATTGTCTCTGACCGGGGACCCCAGTTTATATCTAGAGTCTGGAGAGCCTTTTTTCATCTTCTCGGCACCACAGTCAGCTTAAGTTCCGGTTATCATCCTCAATCTAACGGCCAGGCTGAGCGGAAGATACAGGAGATCGGGAGATATCTGAGATCCTACTGCGGCCACCAGCAAGACAGCTGGAACCAGTATCTTCCGTGGGCTGAATATGCACAGAATTCCTTAAGGCAAGAATCCACACAACTCACCCCCTTTCAATGCATCTTTGGTTTTCAACCCCCACTGTTTCCCTGGACAGGCGAGCCCACGGACGTTCCAGCTGTCCACCAATGGTTTCAGGAGAGCGAGAGGGTATGGGACTCAGCTCACGTACATCTGCAGAGGGCAGTCGGTAGGCAGAAGAACCAAGCCGATCGTTGACGTCTCCCCACTCCACAGTACCACCCTGGTCAGCTGGTCTGGTTGTCTACGAGGGACATACGCCTACGGCTGCCCAGCCACAAGCTGAGTCCCCGCTTCATAGGTCCCTTTAAGGTCGAGAGGCAGATCAACGACGTCACCTACCGTCTCCACTTACCATCACAATACCGTATTTCCCCTTCCTTCCATGTTTCCCTGCTCAAACCATACACTAAACCTCTTCTCCCTTCCTCCGCAGAGTCTGGTGCCGAAGCCGTACCTCCTCCTCCAGTGGACCCGGCGGACCAAGACATCTACAAGGTATCTTCCATCCTCGATTCCTGACGACGGGCCGGCTCACTGCAATATCTAGTGGACTGGAAAGGATTCGGCCCTGAGGAAAAGTCATGGGTGGCCCGCGACGACATCCTGGATCCCGAATTACTCTCCGAATTCCACGCCAACAACCCCCATTGACCGGCACCTCGGTGTTGAGGCCGGCCCCGTCGTCGTCCGCTGCGGTCCTCAGGAGCTGCCCGTGGAGGGGGGGGGGTACTGTTACGGATCCTGCCACGCCTCTCGCACCAGACTCAAACACTCCTCCCACATGCTCACGATCTCCTGAATACTAATCACCTGCACCTGTCCCTGTCCCTCGTCACCTGGCACTATATCACCTGCCTTCAACATGCAGTCGGCGTCTGGTCTCGTCGTTGACAACCTGGACTCTATGCTTGTTCTTAGGAACTTCTCTCACCGTGTTCTCAAGCCAGTTTCCTCCTGTGATTCCCCAGCCTGTTTGGACTCTACCACTACCCACTTCATCCAGCTAAGATTACATCCGTCACTGCCGTTGACTGTCTCATTACCATTTCTTCAGTTTGCTGTTTCCAAGCCTGCTTTAATAAAATCTTGTGTTTGCTTACGTCCGTGTCCGACCGTCATTCATGACAGATACGGCCCTGCCTCACCCAAACTCTGCCTCCTGCGGCCCCCAGCTCATTTGAGTTTGAGACCCCTGCTATACAGTAATGCTTATATAGCAGTGTTGTTTTATTGCTTTATATCAACTCTATAACAGCTTCCTGTATTCTGTTAGTGACCAATTAGTATTCAATAATTAATAATTATGATAGAATGTAATATCTTTCTTACCAGGATTTTGAGGGACCGCTTTATGTTTATCAGTCTTTGCTTCAATGACAGGTTCAGGTTTATGGCGCTCTGTGAACAGATTTTAAATCATTGATGGAATTTTATAAATAATATTTTTCTTTTTATCCTTATCCATGATTATATTTTGCTTCTTCACATTATTTATTATTAACTTTTATTATTAACAACTGTTTTAGGAGCTTTTAGCCTTGAATATTGGTGATATAAATGCTGGAGCAGCCCTCCCTTCTGTCTCACACTCTGCAGCTTCGGATGTCTGTATGACTGTTGATCTTTTCTTACGAGAAAATAAACCTTTATAAAGACTGATGTTCTTGATAGATTCTCACTGAATTTCTCTGGAAAGGTGTAATAAATGTAAACCATTTAAATCATAAACACAATATCAGACAGCAGAGAGTGAGATTCAACATCCCTATAATATTCTTCTGCTGAGAATCTGATAAAACTCATTTCTTGACACAAACGCTAGGCTTTAATTTAGTCCCAGATTAAAATGCAGTTTTAAGAGAAAGGAACTTGTATAGAAGCATGAATTAATATTTAATAATAAATAATTTCAATACAATGTAATATTTTTCTTCAGTTTCAGGTTTATTGGTCTCTGTTAACAGATTAAAAGTTAAAGAGTGTTGTTTTATTGCTTTATATCAACTCTATAACAGCTTCCTGTATTCTGTTAGTGACCAATTAATATTCAATAATTCATAATTATGATAGAATTTAAAATTTTTCTTACCAGGATTTTGAGGGACCGCTTTATGTTTATCAGTCTTTACTTCAATGACAGGTTCAGGTTTACGGCGCTCTGTGAACAGATTTTAAATCACTGTTAGTAAATTGAAAATAAATGTAGAGTTGCAAACATTTATTGAATTATAAACAACAGTATTAAATACAATACCTGCTATATTCACAGTGAATCCTGTTTGTATCGGTCCACAATCTGTTTGCACAAAGAATCTGAATCTTTCCATCATTGCTGTATTTGATCTGAAGCTGCATGTCAATCTGTTTCTCACTTCACACGAGTAATCAGGAAATTCTTGTCTACAGATGACTGATTTTTTATATTTCTCAGGATACAGAAACTCATACTCTGTAATGCACCAACCAAAGACATGCATAGAGACGCTGCAGGAGAAAGTCACTTCTTCACCCACAGTTCCAGTCACATCCTCACAGTTTACATGGGAATCTGAAAAATAACAAAACAATGTATATCACACAATACAGAAAGTCAAGTGCTCAGGGGTGTCGTGGTTGTCTGGAGAGGAAGGAACGCACAGAGGCAACGGGAATGAACTGAAATGCTCTTTAATAACAACATGAAATCTGAAACAGAACTGTCACAAACTCACAGGGTCACAATCAGCAGAATTATGAACACCTGTCACTAATCAACAGCACTTTCTCACCAGCCCTCACTCTGCACTCAGTGTCTGAACACTTTCTCAGTGTGTATCTCAAAGTTTCAAGTGATCTCCTTCCCTGTTCCTGGTTTCAAGTGTGTTGAACACAAATACTGCTCCGTCAGATAAGCTCCCCTGCGTCTCTCACCTGCTTTCTGCCACTGTTTGCATCCGTGCCTTAAAGTTCTGTTAATGACGTCTGTGTTCAGCCTGATCCGTGATCAATGTAAATCATATAATACAGAAACTCATGAGTGTAAAGTGTTAAATCTCAGGGTATTTTTCATAACAATAAAGTACATATGAATAATGTGGTGCGAAGTGGCATAGCCTTTATTACAGTATCATAACTAACATATATTTTATAAATATATACAGGGAGTGCAGAATTATTAGGCAAATGAGTATTTTGACCACATCATCCTCGTTATGCATGTTGTCTTACTCCAAGCTGTATAGGCTGGAAAGCCTACTACCAATTAAGCATATTAGGTGATGTGCATCTCTGTAATGAGAAGGGGTGTGGTCTAATGACATCAACACCCTATATCATGCATAATTATTAGGCAACTTCCTTTCCTTTGGCAAAATGGGTCAAAAGAAGGACTTGACAGGCTCAGAAAAGTCAAAAATAGTGAGATATATTGCAGAGGGATGCAGCAGTCTTAAAATAGCCAAGCTTCTGAAGCGTGATCATCGAACAATCAAGCGTTTCATTCAAAATAGTCAACAGGGTCGCAAGAAGCGTGCGGAAAAACCAAGGCGCAAAATAACTGCCCGTGAACTGAGAAAAGTCAAGCGTGCAGCTGCCAAGATGCCACTTGCCACCAGTTTGGCCATATTTCAGAGCTGCAACATCACTGGAGTGCCCAAAAGCACAAGGTGTGCAATACTCAGAGACATGGCCAAGGTAAGAAAGGCAGAAAGTCGACCACCACTGAACAAGACACACAAGCTGAAACGTCAAGACTGGGCCAAGAAATATCTCAAGACTGATTTTTCTAAGGTTTTATGGACTGATGAAATGAGAGTGAGTCTTGATGGGCCCGTGGCTGGATTGGTAAAGGGCAGAGAGCTCCAGTCCGACTCAGACGCCAGCAAGGTGGAGGTGGAGTACTGGTTTGGGCTGGTATCATCAAAGATGAGCTTGTGGGGCCTTTTCGGGTTGAGGATGGAGTCAAGCTCAACTCCCAGTCCTACTGCCAGTTTCTGGAAGACACCTTCTTCAAGCAGTGGTACAGGAAGAAGTCTGCATCCTTCAAGAAAAACATGATTTTCATGCAGGACAATGCTCCATCACACCAAGTACTCCACAGCGTGGCTGGCAAGAAAGGGTATAAAAGAAGAAAATCTAATGATATGGCCTCCTTGTTCACCTGATCTGAACCCCATTGAGAACCTGTGGTCCATCATCAAATGTGCGATTTACAAGGAGGGAAAACAGTACACCTCTCTGAACAGTGTCTGGGAGGCTGTGGTTGCTGCTGCACGCAATGTTGATGGTGAACAGATCAAAACACTGACAGAATCCATGGATGGCAGGCTTTTGAGTGTCCTTGCAAAGAAAGGTGGCTATATTGGTCACTGATTTGTTTTTGTTTGGTTTTTGAATGTCAGAAATGTATATTTGTGAATGTTGAGATGTTATATTGGTTTCACTGGTAAAAATAAATAATTGAAATGGGTATAAATTTGTTTTTTGTTAAGTTGCCTAATAATTATGCACAGTAATAGTCACCTGCACACACAGATATCTCCCCTAAAATAGCTAAAACTAAAAACTACTTAAAATATTGATACAAAAATATTCAGCTTTGATATTGAGTTTTTTTGTGTTCAGTGAGAACATGGTTGTTGTTCAATAATAAAATTAATCCTCAAAAATACAACTTGCCTAATAATTCTGCACTCCCTGTAATCTATAAAAAATACAATACAGGATTAAATATTGTTGTTAAGATATTTATTATTCAGCAGTTTATTTGATTTCTTAGACATAAAACCATAGCATTATGTGACGCAGTATGATAGATGATCAAAATTAAGTTGTGAATAAATTATCATTTGACAGTTGTTCTTATATTGAAATACAGACAGATGAATCTATATGATTACCAAATAATAAAAAGGCAGGAAATATATACTAGATTTATTACATCATGTTATTGTCCAGGAAAAAGGTTAGTTTATTATATAGTTTTGTCTAGAATGATCTGTCGGATGACGAGTGTTTTGTAATATTTCTAGCAGATGCATCTGGAGGCAACTTTAATTTTCTTTTAATTTTCTGCATCAGATATACAGTAGTTAGCAAAGAAAATACGAGATCCAACATCTTTGAATGTCCTGATATACTTATCAAAAGAACTTGAGTATAAAAAGCAATTAAGAGAACAAAAAATATGAATTAATATGCATTACTTTTTATTATCTTAGATTTAGTTCTGCTCCTAAAATCTCTCTGTTTATTCTCTCACCATAATAAGCTCCACAGACGGCAGTAAATGTCCAAACGAACAGAAAGAACAGACGCACAGCATTTGCGGCACTCATGGTTTAGTTTCTGCAATAACAAAAAGACATTCGCAAATTATGAATTAATAAGGAAGAGCTACAAATTTGATAGCAGATAAACACTTTAAAGAGGACGTTCACTTACAGTCTGTTTGTCTTCACACTGGGAGAGTTTATTCTGTGAGAAAATAAACATGTGTAGACCATAAGTTTCAAAATGACTCCACTATCCGGCTCGGCAATCTATGCAGCGGCTTTTAAATTATACTGTTGATTTTCCGATATGATGTTCTAGTAAAAAAAGGAAACTGTGGTATTCTACAAACTTTGAGTGCTGATAACTTCAAACTAATTTGCATTCATAAGCATGTAATATTTGTTATTTATAATACATTTATACACCAGAAACACACACATAATCCCACCTAACATCATCTGACTCGGGGGTGTCAGTGCATATGTGAAAGAAAACCCTTTAAAACGCTGACCCCTTAAAAAGAGTGTTTTAACATAATTCACACAACGTGGAAGTCAAGCAAAGTACCACTAGTTGCATAATGAACAATTTCGAGCTGATTTAGGCTAAACAACTTTCCTATAAGCTAAAAACACAATGAAGAGCTTTTGGTTTGGTGCATTTCATTATAGTTTTTTATTTATTTCTGTATTCTAGGCCATCATAAAGAGAGGCTGTACAAACACGGTCCTTACAGAACTTTTTACAAGCGAACCACAAACTGATGAAAGACCAGGAACAAAGTGAAAGAATAAAGTAGCTTCAAAAAAAAAAATTAAACGTAAACAAAAGAACTTTGTGTTTCCTTCACTTTCAGTTTAACAACACCAGTTTCGCCTTCATTTACAATTATAACAAGCTTAAACAAGCAGCAATCCTCCACCGAGAGTCATCAATGACACTCCAACAACAGAAACGATGCATATATTCACCTCAGAACAAACAAGACACAAGATGCACATGAGAGCAGAAGAAGTTCATGCTGTTTATGTACATTCAGCGGCTGCTTCAGTAAAAATAAACTATTATATGATAATCACATTGGTCAGAGACGACTGAGTTTATCATAGCAGGACACAGTCAGTCACACACCATCTCAGGACGCATGTGTGTGTGTGTGCAGAATTAAGAGACGATAACGCGACAGACGAGTGCACTTCATGAAAAGTAAACAAAATGACAAATAACTGGCAAATAAACCCAATAATGCATCAGTGGATCTTTCCGCACTCGTTCTAGCGCTTGTGGCGTAAGTATGGCTGAAGACAGCGCTCTCTGCTGGTAGAAGAATGCATTGCAACAGATACATTATATTCATATGACACCTGAGCAGAGAATGGCTTTCCCACTTTATATTCACTCATAACCGCACAAGACGATGCAACATCATGCTCTCTGGATACACAGCGCTGGATTTACTATATTATAGGTACAACAGCAGATTTCATCAGTGAAATCAACACTAGTGGTTGATGAATTGAGAGAATCGCACAAAACTGGTCAAGGACACTGAAGGTCCAAACCATCATTTCACCCACAAATCAATAAAAACACACTGTTTTGGATGAGCAAGTCTGTTTTTAGGACCATTAAGATTTTTATAAGGTGACATTACTTTCATGACATGGCATCGGCATTATTTAAGGTGCACGCATACACACATACATGCACGCACACACACAATAAATAATTTTATTAGCGCACATATGCAACACTAATAGAGTAAACCGAATCTAATGAGCAGCGCCACTAAAAAGGGAATTGCAAAATAAATGCATTAGAGTAATGAGATCTAATTGTCATGGAAATAAGGTCAATATCAAATAAATAAACCATTAATGGTCCTAAAAAGTGTTTTTCTGTTGACTTTGGGGTGAAATGGGACCAAATAAAATGGTTTTCTTGCAATATTCACCCAAACAACTTTACAAAGTTCATAAACAGTCATCATTTTTCTCGTATTTCTTTTGCCCTTTAGACTCGCCGTAACACCGTAAGACACGCCAGTTTCAATTCAAGACTGGAGGAAATGTTTTGTACACCACTGAAACACCTGCAAAAGGAACCGTGAAAGAAAACGCAGGCTTGAGATTGAAATGAGAGATGGTACATTCAACGGTTTCAAGCACCCGTTCGAAGCAATATTCGCCATCGAGTCACAGGAAGCCGCGTGCCGCGTAATTAAACATCCACGTATGCGTTGATCACACAAACAGGCCTATGCTGAATATTGCATGTGGCAGTTTGGGTTTTAACACCACATTCATTATAAGTTTTTAAACATTCCTTATATAGGCGATATATTTTTGCGCATATACAGACTCTCTCTCACCGATTACATAAGAAAGCAATAAGGGGAAGTGCGTCTTAAACACTGACTAACTGCATTTAACAGGAAAAGATGACATTCAGTGCGCTGCGTGGGTAACGGGTCCGCTTGACTCATGAACCACACACTCCTACCGGCTCCAAAACCCACTGATCCGATAAACACCAAAGATTGTCACTAGTCAGCCATGCCGTACACAGCAGACAACATTCAGCCAAGAGAATAGTGCAGAAAGACAAGGACAGGAAGCTAAAGTAGAGCATATTCAAGAAATGAACTATACAGACGAAAGTTACGAGTCTCTGACTGCAGAAATCATGTTCTCAAACATCTCGTTTTTCAATGAAAACATCCGTTTGCATGTTAATGCTTGAGGATATCTTGAATTAAGTTGAGTTTTCGCAGTTGTTTCCCGTTTAATGCATAAATCGAACAAAATTTAGCAAGGGTTTGTGCTTAAAAAGTAGAGGAAAAACAATCTGCCGACGGGAACTTAATTCAACATCTCGCTTAAATATTCCCATAGAAAAAACGATTGAGCAAACGAGTTCTGCAGTGTTATAATACTTAGTGTTCAGTGCAAAAGATGTTTTAGGGTTTTGCTGAGCAAAGGTGCATTTCGTGACTATGATTTCCTTGTGCATTATTGTACAATTACAGGTCGCTAATGTTGGAGAACAACATGTAGAAAAGGACTAGTTGCATACGGGCTAGTTAGTTCAGATTCCTCTACCGGTCCTAAACGCCACACCAAAACAGACGCCCTTATGACAAATAACAAGTGTTTTACCGTCCCGTTGAGCTCTCTCACTTCTCTGAGTGAATATGAGTTACTTCTAGGGATGCAAAACGAAAAACCAGTGAACAATATTGTATTTTTACATGGGTTTGAAGATGTTTAAGCACGCCGGGCCTAAGTAGTGTGCGATGAAATGGCTTTAAGTCGCAGAAGAAACCGAGAACTAGAAGGCAAAGGAATATTTTATGCATTTCATAATTCCCTCCCGAGAAACACGTTCTCCCGTCCGGATTCCGTAGCACCTTGTATTGTGACATCACCCAGCCATCAGCCAATCACAGAGTCAGATTCAGTCAGAATCAACACCACTTCCTGAGCAGGAGGGCGCACACAGGAACGAGAGAGACCTCACTTCCTTCTCCAGTACGGCGAGCTTCCTGTGGTCGTGGCGGCGGCTTCACTTGCGCACGGCCTGCCGGTAGCTGTGTCTCTGGCCCTGGCCGCGGGAGCAGCTGTTGTTGCCGTTGCCGGGGGGCTCGTGTGCGCCGCAGGCGGCGGTGCTCTGGCTCGCACCGTCCCGGGTGCTGCAGGTCAAACTGCTGTCCTGCAGCGAGGGGCTGGACTGAGCTCTCTGCAGCGCCCCTTCCTCCAGGAGCATGGCCTCAAACACAGACAGGTCATCGCCGCCGCAGCGCTGCTTCGCCCGCAGGAGCATGCTGTACGTCTCGTAGCGCGTTTTCTGACAGAGAGAGACATTCAGTTGTGTATTTCGGCAGTAATTGGCCGTAACAGGCAGTAATCTGAAAGCTCATATACATATATACACACACACACACACACACATATACAGTAATACCTCGGTTTACGAGTTTAATTCGTTCCAAGAGCTTGTAACTCAAAATGCTCGTACACCAAAACAATTTTCTCCATAAGAATGCACAAAAAAATCACTCAATTCGTTCCACACGACCATAAATGCCCATTTTAAATATTTTTTGGGTTTTACCCTATTACAGTTAAAATTATAACCATTAAGATCTCATATAAATACTAATTAATAATTGACAATTAAACTCTAGAAATACTTGACGATTTACTGTAACGCACTTCAGCTTTGAGTCGCGTCGCTGCTGGCGTGAAGGAGACGAGAGGAGGGTTTTACTGCTTACAGGGAGAATTTCATCCCTTCTTTCTTCCTCATCTTGAGGTCATTGTCTTTATGCTGTACGTATATATTTCACTACGTGAACAATAGCGATCACAATTAATGTAACAACACGAGGTAAAACCGCTGTAAATCACTTATAAAAGTATCACTGTGGTGAATGATGAACCAAACCGAGCGACGCTGAGAGAATGAACGAGTGAAGGGGAGATGGGCTTTATGAGAGGCTGTCGTCAGGATATTTCCAGTAGAAATGCGCGTGAAGATCCCGAGCGTTACGACTTTTCCACACAAAAATGTGCGTGGGCGAGGGAAAAAAAATTCTCGCACTCCGATACAATTCTCGTACACCGATTTGCTTGTATACAAAGTCACTCGTAAACCAAGGTATTACTATCTATCTATCTATCTATCTATCTATCTATCTATCTATCTATCTATCTATATATATATATATATATATATATATGTGTGTGTGTGTGTGTATATACACATATACATACATAGACATATACATACACACACACACACAAATATATATAAAAAAATCTCCACACTTTTGAATACTGTGGTTCATACTGTATAGTATAAAGTACAATAGCAGTAAAAAACAATTTTACCTCAAACTCTAGATATTCCTCTCGTAGTCGGTACTCCTCAAGTTCGCGACCTTTCACCTTTCGGTCAGGCGGATAAGAGCGCAGTTGCACGAGCTCAGTGGAGATGGAGCGAAATCGGGATTCATGAGCCTGTACCTGCTCCTCCTACACACACACACACACACACACACACACACACACACACAAACCCTTTATAATACTGCATCAAACACTGTAAACGTTTAACATTTATACTCATTTGTTACCATTAATGCTAGTTAACAAGAACCAACAATGACTTTACAGTATTTAATAACTTTTGTTAGTTAATATAAATACATAATTTTTTGTCCATCGAAGTACACAATGCATTAATTAATAATTACAACAACAGACACAACTTTGATTTTAAAAATGCATTATTAAATGTACAAATTAACATTAAGATAAAAAATGCAGTAGAAGTATTGTTCATAGTTAGTCCACGTTAACTAATGAAGCCTTATTGTAAAGACTTATATTTGATAATGATAAGATGCATATGTGATGACATTTATGCTCTACTGATCTTTTGACCTGTGATAGTTTGGAGGCGGAGCCTGGCAGCAGCGGTCGACTAAATTTCTTCTGTGAGCCAATGGCAGCAGGGAGGGGCGGGGCTGAAAACATGGCCGCCACCGTGTTGATCCGTGTGATCCAAGACTGCATTTGTTCAGCATTCCTACACAAACACATGCTAATATTAGTAAAAGGTGTAAGATAAGTACGTGGCTTTAACAGAGTGTTGATTCTGGAAATAAAAATAATTCATAATTCATCAATAATTCATTTTCTAAAGCAGTCACATTTGAAGACAGACCTAGAATGAGCTCTGTGTTGTTAAATGATGTACTGAAGCAGCGTGATGAACATTTTTACAAATAAAATGTGTTTAATTGTCCTAGACTATCTACAATCCTTACGACGGCTCCATCAATCTGAGAAGATGTGGAATCACTGTCTAAAAAGAGCTGTTTATGTATGAATAAACGCAAACATGTGCTCATAAAGTGGATTTTCCAGCACAAGCAATGAGAGCTGAAACTGGGGCAAACTTCAACTAGAGCAGAGCAAGTTCTCCTGGGAAGCGGGAATGTGTGTGAACACACACACACACACACACACACACACACACACACAAGAAAGAAACACGGCCGACGGGACTGCATAAGTGTTTCGTCAGACATTAGCGAGAAAAGATGCCAAATGCTGCACAGATGATTTATTTCAGTGATTTATTCCAGTTAAAGCTTACGGTTTTTGCTTTTTGTGTTTAAGCACAAGCACACAGAAGCTTAAGTGATTTTTGCAACTGTGTGAGAGATCTGTACATGCTCAATTATCTCCGGAGATCTTTCTGCAATGCCGTGTCACACAATGCATTTCCCAGTTAAACCCTACACTGAACTGGAACATAATAAAATGTAGGACGAGACTTGATTTGATCTGTGGGGAACTGACAGGATGGTGGATTTACTGTAATGTCTCGGGATGAGAGGAGGTTGGAGGGGAGCGGAGGAAAACAAGCATCATACGTTCTGATGACTGGCACATTTTCCTGAAGAAGTTTGCGCTCTTTTGAACTCACGGGGCCTGGAAGAGGTAGACTCTCCAGTCGGCGGTCCGGAGGTAAAACACATTTGGTCGTTTGCTGTAGTCTGTGGCTCGGATGGCCAAGGAATGGTGAATGGACACAGCGTTCTTCAAATCCTCATCGGACAGCTGTTTATCCGGCCGATACTCACCCTGGAAAAACAATTATCCAGTGGTTCATTCAATACATGCATCAGAGAATCATTGCATTCATACACAAACAAAACTGTGTGTATCTGGAAAGGTTATGCTTTAAATGAAGCAAAAACACAGTGTTTATTTGAAAGGCACTAAAATATCTTTAGAAAGTTTCATTCTTATAGTTCAAGAAAAACTGAGCAAATACAGTAGAATCCCGACTTACGAAAAGCTCTACGTACGAAATATTCAACATACGATAAAAGATTTCGTTTTTTTTTTTTTTTCGCCCGAGTAACGACAAAATGATCGAGATGCGAAAAAACATTTCCGAGTTTTGTTTTGAAATTCGCGCTGATTTTGGTTCGGGTTGGATGAAGGCTACAGTTTGTCCGGTCAGAACAATGATGTCTCACTCAGGGAATAATCCAAAACTGGTATTTATTAAAGGTGCATAGATGTGTGGTTACGCATGATCGATAAAACCATAAAAACTTCACTCAATAAACTACATACAATCTTCAGCCGATCTCTTTTACGTTAATCATCCGTCAGCTCTCTCAGATGGAAAGTTTTGGAATAGTCCATTTCGCACTGAATGACAGGGATGCCTGGAATAGTCCATGTAAGAAGGGGAACACTTTGTACAATCCTGCTCTCCTATTGGTCAGCATTGTGCCTAGTTAACATAAACTTTTTCTAATCAGTAACCATGGATGTGAAGATTGTTGCTGAAGTAATAAGGAAGAAGAGGATGCTTTACATTGCATTGAAAAGGGAGATGATTAGGAAGTATGGAGCTGGAACGCGCTTCATCCCATGCTTAATATGGTGTTTTTGTAAGGCTTGGAACGGATTAGGCAATTAACATGTAAAAGCCTGACTGACATACGAAAAGATCGACTTACAAAGCCAACCTCGGAACGGATTAATTTTGTAAGTCGGGGTTGTACTGTATTGTCAAAAGTGCTGTAACTTCATATCAATCAGACATCATTAACCTGTATAAGGAACATGATTCATATCAACCACAAGCACAGTATGTGAGGGATTTATCAGACTTAAATAAATATGTTATTATAATATGTCATGAAATGTTGCAATAAATAAATAAAGAAACTACAATTAAATGTATGCATGGATAGGTGGGAAGAATATATTTAAATTCATTTTATTAACATTTTACATTCATGTAAAATTGAAAAGAAGGTGAAATAAAGAAATGCCTTTATAAAACTCACAAAATGTCAAAATTAAATACATTTTGAAAATGTACCAGACAAATTAGTCTATCATGAAATAAACAAATACATTTGTTTTACACTGAAATACATTTAAATTTTGCAATCAATAAATTAGACAAAGGAAATCAAATGCTAGGCAGGTAGGAAGAAGGGACAGAAAGGAGAAAGAAAAGAAAGGAGGAGGAAGAAAAGATGGAAGGAAGGTAGAAAGAAAGGAAGGAAATAAGGAAGGAAGGTATGACGGAGGAAGAAAGGTAGAAAGAAAGAAAGAAAAGAAGGAAGGAAGGTATGACGGAGGAAGGAAGGTAGAAAGAAAGAAAGGAAAGGAGGAGGAAGAAAGAAATGAAGGAAGATAGAGACTCACCTTCTGCAGGTAAAGGATGAGTCCCTTAAGAACAGCATAAAAGGTTTTCCATCCTCTTTTCCCACGAGGTGCTGCAGTTCAGATAAAAAACAAACACAAATACAAACAGGAAATAATTTATTATGCAGGAAAAACGGAGCAAATATATTAATACGCTGGTGTTTAACTGAAACTACACCCGAGTTTGGTCCTAAATAATAAAATAAATATATATTTCTAACATTTTTGATCACCTCGAAGGAATTAATATTATTTGCATTTTGTCGCATATTAAAGGATGTGTATGCATATATAGTTCATCCCAGAATCAGTTAAGGGCTCTGAAATGTCTAATATGCTGGATATTACACAGCCAGCTCAACAAAACAAAAAATACCATATAAAAACAATCAAAAGGAAACAAAAAGTCCTTACAAACAGCAAAAGTACTTCTGCTAATGTCGTAAATATAAAAGTCTTTATTACACGGCTTCCGGTAAAGGATGTGACATAATGAAGGAGTGTTGCGCATCCTTTCTCACTCACTTCTCTTTCCGTCACAGTCGGCGTGGACCTTCCTCACCAAGAAACCCGTTTTATAGAGAAGTGCACCAGACGGAGACACCAGCCCGCTTCCCGTCCGCTTCATTCCTCGGGAGTGCGACTCCTCCCGCTGCTCGCCCAGCTCCGAAAACGACTTACGCAACTCTTCTTCATCGCTGAGAGAACCAACACAAAGAAGAGAAGAGAAAGTACTGACAGGAGGAAGTGCATGAAAGAGGAATACGATCTATCTATTTATGTTATTTTGTACCAAGGCCTGCCTGGAATTATCACAAAACAGGAATAATATTGAAACGCATCATATTTTAATTTAGTTTCTGCTTATGTTTCGTGTCGAGGATCTGTTCCTGTAACTAACGCTAAATATTAAACACCATCCCGAATCATCAGTGTAACAGACATGATGAGGCCTCAATGTGACCACAAACCACTGCGAGTCAAAGAAAGAAAGAACGAAAAAAAAGAAGGAAGGTATAACCAGCTTGTTTCAGATCGCAACATGAAAGAGGGATCAGGCAAGATGTTCAATCAAAATAAGAATTTTATTTAAATTAAACATATACCCAAATAATAACAATAATAAACAAAAGTCTAAGAGCAAAGGTAGAATGAAAAGTAGAAAGAAAGAAAGAAAGAAAGGAATAAAAGAAGGATGGAAGGTATGAAGGAGGAAGGCAGAAAGAAAGAAAAGAAGGAAGGATGGTATGAAAGTGGAAGGAAGGTAGAAAGGAAAGAAAGGAGGAAGAAAGGTATGAAGGAGGAAGGAAGGTAGAAAGAAAGAGGAAGAAAATAAGGACAGAAGGTATGAAGGAGGAAGGTAGAAAGAAAGAAAAGGAGGAAGAAAAGAAGCTATAAAGAAAGGAAGAAAAGAAAGGAGGAGGAAGGTATGAAAGAGGAAGGAAGGTAGAAAGAAAGAAAGAAAGAAAGAAAGAAAGAGGGTATGAAGGTGGAAGGAAGGTAGAAAGAAAAGAAAGGATGGAAGGTATGAAGGAGGAAGGTAGAAAGAAAAGAAAGGAGGAGGAAGAAAAGGAAGGTATGAAGGAGGAAGGTAGAAAGAAAGAAAGAAAAGAAAGGATGGAAGGTATGAAGGAGGAAGGTAGAAAGAAAAGGAAGAAAAGAAAGGATGGAAGGTATGAAGGAGGAAGGTAGAAAGAAAAGAAAGGAGGAGGAAGAAAAGGAAGGTATGAAGGAGGAAGGTAGAAAGAAAGAAAGAAAAGAAAGGATGGAAGGTATGAAGGAGGAAGGAAGGTATAAAGAAAGAAAAGAAAGGATGGAAGGTATGAAGGAGGAAGGTAGAAAGAAAGAAAAGAAAGGATGGAAGGTATGAAGGAGGAAGGTAGAAAGAAAAGGATGGAAGGTATGAAGGAGGAAGGTAGAAAGAAAGAAAGAAAAGAAAGGATGGAAGGTATGAAGGAGGAAGGTAGAAAGAAAAGGAAGAAAGGTATGAAGGAGGAAGGAAGGTATAAAGAAAGAAAAGAAAGGATGGAAGGTATGAAGGAGGAAGGTAGAAAGAAAGAAAAGAAAGGATGGAAGGTATGAAGGAGGAAGGTAGAAAGAAAAGGATGGAAGGTATGAAGGAGGAAGGTAGAAAGAAAAGGATGGAAGGTATGAAGGAGGAAGGTAGAAAGAAAAGGATGGAAGGTATGAAGGAGGAAGGAAGGTATAAAGAAAGAAAGGAGGAGTGTGGCCACAGGTCTGGATGTGAGCACAAACTGCTCTTGCTTTGAGGAAACGCACATCTACTGTTCTTCATGCGGCGGAAGAGTGGAAAGAAATCCACTTCAAAGAGTCTGGAGACGGGGGGAGTTTGGATCAGCCCTCTGTGATATTTCGAGCCTGTCCCGCTGTGATCCCGCCTAGAGTGAATAAAAGTCTTTCCCCCCGACAGTTCTCCCTCCCCACTTCAAATCCCCCGAGTGAGGCAGACGTATCGATCGAGTGCGTGTTGAAGTAAAGCTCTCTTCCCAGCGGGTTTCTCCCTCTCATTCACTGCACAAATCAAATCCAAGCCTGATCGTTCAGCCACACAATTATCGCCCGCCGCTGCGAGACGACCCCGGGGTCAACGGAAGACAGTTTTAAAGCTCTCACCCCATGACAAACCTCCTTTCTTTTTGGAGATACGATTCAGACATGCTTTATCATGCCATTTTAAAGGGGAGTAATGCTGCACAGGTTTACATGCATCCAAGGTCAAACACTTTCATCAGCTCATTTCTCAAAGATTCATGAGAAAACGGTCTCTGTAAGCCTGCTCTGCTCTGATTGGTCAGACGGCTCGGTCTGCTCTGATTGGTCGAACACTTACAGAGCGTGTTGGACAACAAACAGCCATTAACATTTGTGAACTTTGACGATGTAAACGATGTGTGACGATGTAAAGTAGAAAACAGCGTCTTCTCGACATCGACAGAGTGAAACAAACTCTTATGCAACAGGACGTCCTGACGCCTCGTTTCAGCTGTTCACAATCGAGTCCTTCTGTTAAAAGACAATAACTTTATTTGTTGTGCACTTTGATCTTTAAAAATTTACATTCATAAACAGCTATTTTTTGCACTGCATGAAAAATAATATTCAAAAAA